>BGPR01018366.1:0-30915 GCA_013235015.1 Araneus ventricosus | reverse complement strand
ACTGTATTTGTAGTTTAATTATTAACCTAATTGTTCTTATAATTACCGCCCGATAGACCGGAATTTTCGGTAGTCCGGCACCGAGCCGGCCCCGAATGTGCCGGATTATCGGACTTCTACTGTAATATTTCTTCAAACTCTTTGAGACCTGTTATATATTCATTACAAAATTTTAGGGTAAGTAATAAAGATACTATCTCAAAAATGTTTCAGTCATAATGGTTTTTGAGTCTACATTAAACTTAGGCTATTTTTTAATAGGGTTATTTGGATTTCTGAAACGCCCAATTGGAAATCGATCTTCTGAACTTAAGGTTTTCTAGGAAGCTCACAGTGGAGTTTGAATATTTGTTTCGACTAACAAATAAAATTGAAACAAATGATAAAATTTCTTATTAGTTATCTAGGAGTTATTTAAAAGTTTTAGGGTAAATATGATGCCAAAAATTTTTCTTTGCATCAGATACTTATCACTCCTATATTTCCTTTTGACAATTCTTTTATATCGTCCAATTTTGAATATGCACTTCAGGTAGAAATTTTAACCCTCTTCCCGGGGCGGTCTAGAAGTTTCCCCTTAACATAGACGAAAGTCGGTCTGAGGTGGTTGGCTTCTTTTGAGGGGAGGTGAGGTTTTGAGATCGCTTCGGAAATAAGCGCGGCGGTAGGGAGTCCAATTATCCTTCTCCATCAGAGTCTATTTCCGTGTCCCTTAAGGAAGGTTATAGCACGGGATGGGGTAAATGACCAGCCAGATTGCGAGAGTCCAATTCATGTCGCGTCGTCTCAAAAAGTCCCGGTTAAGATTTAAAGAGTTAATTTAAAACTTTCAATTGTAGTGGAATATTTTTGTACCGCGGTTCTATTTATACTCTTTTCAGGTATATAATGATGATTTAGAATGCGAATATGATTTAAGAATTGAATTAGATTGAGATCATCTATCTATCTATCTATATATATATATATAATAATCTCACTTAATTTTATTTCAAATTCTAATATTATATATTTTAAAGTCTTAATAACTCAAGTTTCGTTCCATTTCCCGCGCTGGAGGTATATTAAATCTCTCGTTTAGCATATTTATTACTAAAAGAATATTTTAATCGTTTCCACGCGCACACAACTCGCGAAATCAGCGACTTATTGCCACCAGGCATTTTCCCTAAAACACTTACGTAATTTAGTAAAAATAGCTATTATTCCCTTCACTTTGATCACATGCCTATGAGTTAAATCCCTACCTGAGAAAAAGCAGGGATTTTCTGTCCTCTTTTTGGCTTGAAACTTAAACTAAGATGTACGTACATTCCGTCACTCTCCCATAATAAAATGAAAATTAGAATATAACTCGGCCTGTGTTTTTTATTTAACGACTACAAATACGCATACATTTTATATATATATATATAAACAATACCTGAATGAGGATTGCATCATTATTAATTTTAAACTTAACGTAATTTAAGAAAAAAGACTATAATCATTGACTCACCTCTTTCCCGAAATGATATAACGTCTTTATTATCCGAATTGACATTACGGTTAGAATAACATCAGAATAGACGAATGGAGTTTACGATTAATTTACAAACTTAAGAGCGTCTTCCTTGTATAATGGATACAGAATTGAGAGTAACCACAAAAGAAAGAGTGTTCAGAGTTCAGACAATTGAGTGCGCCCTCTCTCGGCGATCTCTTGAATCTCCATTTAACACGTTGGTCTTCTTCTGTTTTCGTTTAGCGAAATGTGTGATACTAAAAAGAAACAAAAAATTACTCTTTTAGGAAGATCTGATTTTGTTACTCATAACAGGTTTTTCTGAATTTACGATGTATCAATGGACAGGGCTAGCCTAAATGATTCATCGGGTTTGAAATGACTGTTTATTTACAAATATACGACGTACAAAGACGAGTGATACATGAAAAGATACATACACTCATTAGGTTTCTGGTACATACTACAAATGTTCAATTTGTTCGCGCTTGGTCACCCGGCACATACCATAAAGGTAATCCAGTTCCGTCCAGACGTTCAATAGCATGTTTCCTTCACAGCAACAGTGATGCGTTTCTGCAGTGCTTGCAGCGTTGTTGGCATTGGGGGTACATAAGCTTTGTCCTTCACATACCATCACAGGAAGAAATCACATGGCGTGAGATCTGGAGATCTGGGGGCTATGGCAACAGAGGAACATCATCCAGACCAGCGCTCCCTATCCAGCGATGTGGCAGATCTCTGTTGAGAAAGTCGCCTGCCATCTAGCGAGTACATGAGCCACTAGGAGGGCTTTTAAACTTGGGGAGTGTATGTATCTTGTCATGTATCACCAGTCTTTGTAGGTCGTATACCTCTCAATACACAATGTTTTCAAACCCGGTGAATCATTTAGGCTAACCTTGCATATTAACCCTGTTTTTTGTAATGCAGTGTGTTGAATGTTTAGGTTTTAATTTGTGGCTTCCTGTATATATATTTTAAGCTTTCTTTTTTCTCCTCTTTAATTTTCTTTGATTGTATTTTAATTTATGTTATTTGGTAATTAATCAAGATTTTGTGTTTAGGAAAGTTTGAAAGTGCGTTTAGGAATTTGAAATTGTGAGAAATTGTGTTGGTTATTTTAACCTTTTTCCTATGAAGCAGTGTACTTTGTGAAGAAATTTTGTATTCGAATTTGCTGGCGTTCTTCGGAACTGTCAGTGGCTCCATATTTGTATGTCCGTAATGACAGGTCAAATTACTAGTTATAATCCTGTATATTACTAAACTCCTGCAATTTGATAATTTTTGACTAATCTCGCCGTTATAATTTTTTAATAAGAAAGCTCGAAATATTTTTTAAAAATTTATGTAGGATTTATTTTTAGTTTTCAAGTGTCAAATGTAGTTGTAAATGGAAGTATTTGATGTATCGCTTGATTCGGGAAGACGGTAAGCTCTTGAAGGAAGCCTCTTGGCTTCGGGATAGCAGATTTCATTCAACATACGTCCCACGAAAGATATTTCAGTCATATGAGGAACTCAAAGAAAGTAAAAATGTTAAGCTTAATACGCAAATAATTGCTTCTTTACATATTTAAGTATTCTAAGTTAATCGCTACAGAAAATGTAGGGAAAAGCTTCATTAACTATCTACCATTAGGCATTTCATTAGGCTTCAACTGCGTAATTAGCATTTTCTCCTGCTTCTAATATTTTCGTTTGCAAAACAGGTCACTTGCCTCCTTTGTGATTATTCAACAAAGCTTCGTATTCTGGATGTCCGACTTTTCTCAACAGTTATTTCATCCCATTTAAATGTTAGGAAATAAGCTTGTAATTATGATAATGTAATGTGTAGAATGCAAACGGCTTGCACAGAGCTATAATTCCCATCTGTTCTCTCGAACTCCCCTAACTTAAATTCAAAATTCTGGTGTTATCTTAATTACAGTTAGTAGAGATATGTTTCGGACGTATTAAACGCTTAAGGCAATTGTCTAGGATTTCATACCTATAAATTTGACGAAATTGTCAACCCGCGCTTTTAGGTGAATGCTGAAATGCATCAAATTTTCTGCAGTTTGTCTATGAGGTCCCCAGTCAGTTTTGCATATTAAATTCCAAGCTGCAAAGTCAGCATGAAAAAATGTATTTCTGTTAGGGAAAAAGGGAAAATGAGAGGTATAGGCTTTCAATTATGCTTCAGAAATATATCCTTTAGTTTTATAATTTATTTATTTGCTTTGTTCTTCTGAATAAAGTTTCACACATACCTACCCAACCGATTGGCAGCCGCCCAGGCTCCAAGTTCGGGGGTGTATGCAAATTTTAAAATTTGCAGATTAATCACACTTTTATTGTTTCTTATCAGCAAAATTGGGTGCTAAGAGCAGTTCTTTGTATTCTTTTCTAATTCCTAAATTTAGTTCTTTAACATATATATTTAGTGATTGACTTCGTGAAATGCATCACAAATCCTCATCAAAAGAAGCACTTAGCTCCTTAATCCCGAGGCGACCTTTTTCTTCTAGCCTTTATAAAACCAGGAGTTTTTGGCAGTAAGCGACATGAATTCAACTCGCCCAACTGGGTGGTCATTTACCCCTCCACCCCATCCCCTTCTAAAACCTTCCCTCAAGGCCCACGGAAATGGGCTGTGGTTGGCAAGGATGATCGGACCCCCTACCGCGGTTATCTCCTAAGCGATCTCAGAACCTCACCTCCCCTCAGAAGAAGCAAACCGCCTCAGACCGGCCTTCGTCGCTGCTAAGGGGAAATTTTTAGACCGCCTCTCTCGGTGTGAGAGGGTTAACACATTAAAAGTTAGAAATCTGCAAATAGTTTTCCTGAGACGGCACACAAGTTAGCGAAATGAAACTGATGGAAGTCAAATGGGCTGAGAAAAAGTTATTGAAAAGTCATAATAATCACTGTTTCTCTAAATACAACTAATAATAAGATTAGCTTACTGACATGATTTTTTAAAAAATGAGCATTCGTCTATTTCTTATACCACTGTACTTTATATCGACGTTTAAGTTACCATATCCTTTAAAGAATAACAGAAATCGATAATTTGCATTTTTATGCATAATTCAGAAGGAACCCGAAAAAAAATGCTTAACACCAGCTGCCTCTGAGACAGTCTATCGCATAATCAACTTGAACAGTGAAGTAGGTTTTCTTCCTGTTTATTTTCCTCTACAGTATTTTTCTGTTCTTTTTTTCCAAACATTCTTTTTCGACACGGGAATATTTCAAATTCATTATTGGGATTTCCTTGCACGGTGTTTCATCTTTCTATACATGGAAGCAGTTGTGATAAGGGAATTTTTTTCACATTTTTTTTTTATCGATGGTGGAAAATATGTGCACATTATATTTCTGTTCCCAATTACTTGGAATTAAACATTTCAAATATTATATATTGAATAATGTCATATTTAAGCATGATAATACATTTAAATAATTTTTTCTGAAAAAAAATTATAGAATAGGTTTTCCTTCACAGCCAATAGCGTCTTCCACCATTTAAGAGAAAACGTTAACTTAATTTCATTTTAGTGTTTTATGTTATGGCTGTTTGCCCTTTAAGTGAAATACGAAAAATTTCGATTTTTTTTTTATGTTATCATAATAATTAGACTAGAAGAATAAAAAAATACTTTTTAAATTATTATTTCATAAAAACAATCGTTTCATGTGCTATTTTATTAAGAATCTTTCCATAATAATATAGATTTTGATATTTAAATGCGCTTATTTAGAATTCATTTTGGTAGGTATGAACTACATTTATGCTCTGAAGATACTTTGACTGCATAAACGTTTCACGAATAATCAGTTATTAAAAAAACTTATGAATAACATTCAATTTTCGGAATTTGACAACTGAAGCTTGTCCATCCACACCACCCACCTCAATTTTTTGAAATTTCAAAGAGGAAGAAAATACTCAATTTTTCTCTATCAATAACGAATATTTCTGAATTTTTCTACCATCTGATTTAGAATTCATTTTGGTAGGTATGAACTGCAGTTATGCTCTGCAGATACTTTGACTACATAAAGGTTTCTATGAATAACATTCAATTTTCGGAATTTGACAACTGGAGCTTGAAATTCTGTATTCCGTCGCTTAGAAAGAAACACTACCTTCCTCAATTTTTTGAAATTTCAAAGAGGAAGAAAATACTCAATTTTTCGCTAGCAATAATGAATATTTCTGAATTTTTCTACCATCTGATTTAGAATTCATTTTGGTAGGTATGAACTGTATTTATGTTCTGCAGATACTTTGACTACATAAACGTTTCTCGAATAATCAGTTATTAAAAAAACTTATGAATATCATTCAATTTTCGGAATTTGACAACTGAAGCTTGAAATTCAGCATTTCGTCGCTTAACAAGAAATATCACCTTCCTCATTTTTTTGAAATTTCAAAGAAGAAGAAAATACTCAATTTTTCGCTGTCAATAACGAATATTTCTGAATCTTTCTAACATCTGATATAAGCATGAGACCGTATATTCCTACGACATGCTAAAGAAATTCAAAAATACACTTCGTTCGTTGCAAAAATCTGAGTATTTTTATCTTCATTGAAAGTTCAAAAACTTGAAATAGGTAGTGGTTTGTAATGAGTAAAATAGCATTAAGGAAGCGCATTCTATAGTATAAGCGCATAAGCGAATAGTATCAAGAGAAGAAATCTGAATGTTGAATAACAAAGCAAAATGATATAATTGCATTTATTCAATAAATCGTAAACAAAACTGTTTTCATATAGGTACAACGATTCACAGTCATTCAAACATTCCTTTTAATTAAAAAAATATTTTGTTCAATAATATAACAATTTATCCTGGTTTTCTTATCTTTTATTTCGTTTTGCTTACTAAAATCATTTTTGAAGCATTAAAATGGATTTAGAGACAATTTTCTGTGAAAATTATTTCTTAACACATAAAAATCTAACTGTGGTAATAGGTGTCAAATATATAGTTTTATTTTAAGCCTTGCTATGAACTTCAATTCATGTCGATGTGTTTTGTAAAGTTTTTAAGAATCTGCTTGAAAGGCAGTTTAAATAGAAAATGTGTAAACTAGAAAATAAACGACAGTTAACAAGTATTTTTGTGATTGAATTTATGATGAGAGATGATGGTATTAACTTACATGTTTATATAATGGAATATAATTCGATTTAAATCTCCTTTAAACCTTCAACGACATTCGTTATCAAACTTTCCTTTGCCTTAGTTATATAGCAAAATACTTGTATTCTTTCTTAAAACCTAATATCCTTTAAACTTTCAACGCCATTCGTTATCAAACTTTCCTTTGCCTTAGTTATATAACAAAATACTTGTATTCTTTCTTAAAACCTAAGTTTAGCATCTTCAGAAAAATGTATTGCATTTGAAACCGCTAACTTAGTAACAGATATCAAATATTTTCCAGAGGAATCTCCATAATATCCATGGAAATATAAAAATTCAATGCAATCCATTTTATTTAACCTTCTGGCTCCTAAGTCGGCCGTAGCCGGCCATGCAACTTATATACTAGCGGTTCGGATTTCGGCCGGTTTCTGTTCCGAACGTAGAGAGAAGAAACTTGGGCGAGTGGTCATTAACCCTTTTTCTACTAAGAGTTCTCAAAATCTGAGTACATGTGTATACCGAGGTTTGTTTACTAATGTATATTTGACATGGATTCGTCCACCCCGTTTCCTCTCACTACGGGTTGTGGGAGATATGAATGGAAGGCCTTTCATCTCTTACCTCTCCTTTAAGGGTCCTTTAATGACCACTCGCCCAACTGCCTTCTTCCCCCCTTTCGGAACAGCAACCGGCCGAAATCCGCCCCACTAGTATTGAAGTCGCATGGCCGGTTACGGCCGGCTTAGGAGTCAGAGAGTTAAGGGATTCTTTAGGGGAGAGATAAAAGATAAAATGCCTGCCATTCACATCTTCCACAACCCTTAGTGACAGAAATGGGGACACAGGACGGATGAATTCTATTTCACCGATACATTAGTAAACAAACCTCGGTACACAACTGTAAACATATTTTTGAGAACCCTTAGTAGTCAGAGCGTTAATTAATAGCATTTCGTTTGTTCCCAATTTTTTGTTTTTACATTCATATCATATTACCTGGATGAAAACAGTGCGGTGATTCAATGAACTGTTAAAAGACTGCCACATAAAATATTGTTGATGATCATATTTCCATTAGTGGGTGAGCAATAAAAAATACTGTTTCCAAGTCCAATCTCTACCTTTTTAATGCTCGTATGAGTAATAAAACCATTTAATGACTTACGTATTATGGACGATGGATGTATTTTTGGCACTCAAATGTGGTTTTCCTGGCCAAGCAATGACGCCCACAAAAATAAATTAAACGGATAAAAATAACTTACGTATAAAAATACTTACTTACTTATATAAACCTTGCTTTTAAAAATGCTGAAAATTAAATTTTATGTTTTTGCACAATTTTAAAACAAAAGAATTAAAAATTTAATGAAAAATATAAAACATATAGTATACCAATATCCTATTCTGAATGATATTACGAATTGTAATCATAATGAGAATATTCCTTGTTTATGCCCATATTTGAAGGAGAATGTACGTAAAATATTTAACTGACTGATTAATTAGCTGAATTTTAAATTAAATAATATAAGTTTTAGCATACTTTTTGAGTCAACTGTCAGAGAGAATGCGTAAAATGTATTGAGTATCCGCAAGGAGCGAAAATTATGAAAAGTTTCTGTATTGCTCATCATTATACTTGAAAATAATAGCTCTATAGATAAAGCAGAAAATATATGTGTCTGTCGGTCACAAATATTCCTCCTTAGCGGTGAAAGGTAGCGACATAAAATTTGCACATGACATTCCGGGGTACATTTCTAGGTCAACTGTGCTATTTTCAACTTTCAGAATGAATTAATTTTCGTTATTTAATTAAATATCTTAAGAATTAATTAATCCTGAAAGTTGAAAACAGCAAAGTATGAGAAAAGAAGCTATAAGTAAAATGTATTCAGTTTCCGCAAGGAGATAAAATTATAAAAATTTATGTTATTAAAACAGGAATTAAGCACTCTGAAGAATCACTACGTCGCCGAATGTTTGAAGATACACTTTCTTGTAAAGAAACTAGGCATAGTTTATGTTTATAGTACTAATTCACCTGTTAAAATACAAATTTTCGAAATATGGGGACAACGAACACAGCATTAACTCAGATAAAGCTAATATTATGCACCTAAAATTGATTATTTTTAATTAATTTTAAATTTATTTATTTATCTCCACCAGGATTCAAGTTGATTTCACAACAAAAGAAATTTTCTCAATAAGAAGCTCCGTTATTATTTGTATTCCGCTTGTAATTTAATTATTCCCATTTTTTAAAAAAATTTCACAATTATTATAATGATATGGAACTATAAAAACCACGAACTAATAATGTGGTTCTTCAAGAAACTCATAATATAAATCTTCTTCGTTTTGAGGATGTCGTATTTGTTTGACGAAACATCCAATCCACATGCATGACACTCCGAGCATTATTCTTGCAAAGCTTTTGCCTTCATAAAGCTTTTGCTAGATAAGACAGTGGCTGCCTTTTCGATTTTCCCGTGCTCTATAAAAATCAGAAGAGTTTCTCATAAAATCGCCATTTGGAAGAAAGAAGCTAACATTTCGAATTCAAATTCTTAAGTTTGATGGCATCAGTGGAAAAACTTTATGGCTAACCTGGAGTTTAGGGTTGCATACTCACTTCGTTTCTCTTAAGCTCGCCAATTGTTTGTCGCCAAGAGAGAGAGAGTGCCAGAACATTTGTTTTGGAAGCGAGTTGAAAATTTTTTCGGCGTCGTTTGCGCATGCGCCGACAGTGATTTGTTTACCGGTCTACGGCGCATACCCTTAATTTCGCTTCATTTCCATTGGTCCATTGTCTGCTCTCTTCGATTAGTTTGGTGGGCGAACGAATTTGTATAATACTTCGCATGGAATCTTTGATCATTTACCAAACGATTTTTTTTTTCAATAACCGTTCGCTTCTCTTCTAAAGATTTTCGTTCTTTGAGTTTGCTGATTCTCTTTCTCTGTGTTGCTGATTATGTTTTCCAAATAACGAACAAGGAATGTTTTTTCTGGAAACAATGGTTCCTTTGCTACGTTTCATCGTCTTCAGACGACGTGTTTCCCTGTGTTAGTGCTTTCCCTGTGTGTTTCGTTTCTCAATGAAAAAGCGAAGCTACAAAGGTCCCGCTTTGCTGAAAGCGAAGCCGCTGATGTTTTTTTATGTTAAAAAAATTTGCCTGATGCACACTTGCAATGCCGAAGGCAATGCGTGCTCAATCTCTCGATTTGAGATGCCGTATCGAATGAGCAGGAGACCTATAAAACATTCGCTGCGCATCCTAAACAGTGTTTGGCGACGGCAAATAAAATTGCGCCAAAGAAAATTGGCGAGAAAATAGTACGCGCCCTAAACTCCAGGTTTACCAAATTTATCATTACGCATTAATACTCAGTTTCTGAATTTTGAAAAATCACGAGTAAATAATAAGAACATAGCCCACTATCTGCGGTGGCAAGTGACAAAACTCTTTATTTTCTTAAAAAATGTTGGAGACCTGTCCTTATCTCTTCCCTAGCTCTTGAATATTCATAAGAATCAATATAGAAACTATGCATAACATAAATAACTCGGACACTTAAAGCAATTTGATAAAATTTAATAATTTCGCATTATAGACGAGTTTACTGACTTCTGGATACATTTACATAATTTTGTAAAGCTTGTAAATGACACCCATTGATTTTTAAACGATTGCTTAATTTTCGTTATGTAATTTACATCAGTTGCAAAATATCATTTTTCATCTTAAAATACTATATTTTGAAAGCCCTTAAATTGATCTTATCTTTTAAAAGAGGCTTTGTCAGCTCCTTAAATTCATTACAACGACCTCCAGTAACGTGATATCTAAATAACAGTTGAATATTGCATATTACATATCCTGTAAAAGTAAATCAAGAATAAATATTATGTTCCTTTTTTTCCGCGGAATATTTTTAGCATTAAGTTGTTGTTTAATACATAGTTTATAGCATACCGGTAGCAACCGATACAAGCGCCGCTAAGGAATGACACAATTTACAGGGTAATTTATTTTGATTTGTGAATGTAGCTTGTATGTAAACATATATATAAAGTTTGCATTACTGAATTCTTCGATACTGTTGATATTATATTTATCTTTTGATTAATTTTCCGTGTTGCTCCAGTGACCTCTCAAAAACGATATTTTATAATTTTGTTTCATTTTTTTCTTCGTATAGAATAAAATATGGCTTAACACTTTGCTGAAAATGCTCCGGATTTAATCTCGAATCAAATAAAATATAACTCCATTTTCATTAAACATATAATATAAATCAATCATCAATTAAACATAATTTATTATAATCTAAGTCTAAGTATTAATATGATGAAACTTGGTACACCGGTTCAGCCACTAGCGTTGCTTTCAATCTTGCAAAAAATAAAATATTTCTATTATAGTTTCATTCTAACTCGGGGCAGTTTGTTACTTTCTTGTTTTAGGCCATTTCGATGCAAGCAAAATCAAATCTGATAAAATCACAGAAAGGCCACCTCTGGCATTTTATAACTTTATTTAAAATTAATTTTCTGTGTCGATTGTGAGCCTTTCCGTCTCATAGTTACTTCGTAGGAATTTGTAAGGATAATTGGAAAAGAAACCCTGGCCCACGGTGGCCTAATGGTAAGGTCTCGCTTTCGGGCCGAAGGGTGGCAGATTCGAAACCAGATTCAGCTGAAGATGGGACTGTGTCTCATCTCTAACTCAGGGCATTTTGGTACTTTCTTGTATTAGGCTATTTCGATGCAAGCGAAGTGAAATCTGATAAAATCACAGAATGATCACTTAACATTTTATAACTTAATTCAAAATTAATTTTCTGAGTCGATTGTGAGCCTTTCCGTCTCATAGTTACTTCGAAGGAATTCGCAAGGATAATTGGAGAAGAAACCCTGGGCCACGGTGGCCTAATGGTAAGGTCTGGCCGTCGGAGCCGGAAGGTGGCAGGTTAGAAACCAGATTCCGCTGAATATCGGCTATGCATAGGGCCTGTTGCATACTGAATCATATTTAGCGGCCAAACGTTCTTACAATGGCATAGTGCGGAAGCTTGGAGAGGGAACGCCCGCTCAGATGTCGTCCTTGACATCTGGGCGCTGCTCAAAATTACGAGGTCCGTCCCAAAATGGCGCTCGTGTTGCTTCTAAACCGGACATTAATATAACTAAACTAAACTAAACTGAAAAGGAAGTCCTTTCAAAAATTCCCAATTTGTATTCACATGTTGTTTTATACCCATTTCAATAGTAATAGAAAATTTCCCAAAAAATGTTATATTTGTTCTTATACAAGAACGCAATCCTTCTCTTGAAATCATCCTGCAGAAATCCCTTTTGTTCTTCTGATTATGCCTATGCTAGTCTATTTATAAACTAACTTTTTTTAACAGGTGATATTTTCTCTTTTGTGAAATTAATTTTATGCCTAACCATATTAAAGCCTAAAAGACGTGGAAGATGCTTGAATGTGTCCAACGAGAGTTTTGCATTTTAAATTAATTTCTGCTAATAACTTAATTACAGCTTAATAACTTAAGATTGATCACCGTTCCTTAACAATCTTTCAGAAAAGAATGAGAGATTTATGACAGATAATCCTCTAATTTGTTTTCTTTCATTGAATAATGCCATAAAATCCACACAAGTTTCATATCATTTGTTATTAAGCTAAGCAAGGGATAGTGTTAATTATTAATTTTATTTGTTGCTAAGAGATCATCATTAATTTTCCTCAGAAATAACTAAGGGGCGAAAGATAATTAATTAGAGATTTAATAGATTTTTGAAATGATTTTACTTGAATCTATTAAATCCATTATTTTATAATCCCCTCGCTGGACGTATATCAGTGAATAAGTAGCTTTTGCAGTGATGTATTTACATTTACAGACAGAGATTATTCTACAGTAAATCTTTTCAGGATATGGAAACTTATGTGCATTGAAGCAATTAATGAAAATGCATTCAAACGCTGCAATTTTATTATAACATGTCACATGTTGTTGTTGATGATGATCCCCTAAGATCAACAGAGCTATATCAGGTCCATAAGCCTTTGTACCCTGAAGAAATCCAAAGTCCATAGAGGATTACAAACAAGATCCTGTTGGGAAAGCCCCAGGCATGCAAGAATATGATCAGGTGTGGCCTGTTCTGCAGGACATTTTGGGAAGATCTCAAAACGCTTAGAATTATCACAGAAAGTCAAACTTCTGATATGCCCACTAAGGAAGCGAGTAAAAATTGTTTGGTCGCGACATGTCACATTTTTTTCTTTACTGATCGTAAGATGAAGAGAAATAAATTACGAAAGAGGAAGACTTACAGAAGTAATTGGCCTAGTCATAGTAAAATTTAGAAAGCAAATTTTGTCGTTTAAGAAGTAGAATGAAAATGGAATCCATGAGCAAATATATCATAAAGGTGATATCACGTTAATTCGTTAAATCAAGTACAAAGTGTACAAAAATGTGGCCACACTGTAAGTGCAAGTCAGGCACACAGAAAGAAGTCATTTTCGCAATAGAACATGAGGTCGGCAATGCAAAGGTAATTCGCTACAGGGAGCTCTTTTCCAGTGAATTGAGTGAAAGAAAAGGATACACCAGATGAAATGCGCAACACAAATTGAGTGTAATACAAATTTACAATAGCAAAGGAACCCAGTTGCATGAATAACAACATTCAAAGCGTGTATCAACTCAGAGGGCAAGTCTTTTGAACATTTATTTATTCTCATTCAATTATCATCGAGTATTCCAAAGGTTTATTGTGGGTACTGCGACTTACTTGCGAATATCATATCTGTCATGCGTATACGACTTGTAATGTTGTTATTCACGCAACTGGGTTGTTGTGCTATTGTAAATTTGTATTCTACTCGTTCTCTGTTGTGCATTTCGTATGGTGTATCCTTTTCTTTTACTGAATTCACTGGAAAAGAGCCCCCAGTAGCCAATAACCCTTTGCGTATCCGACCCCATGTTCTATTGTGAAAATGACTTATTTCATTATGCCTCACGTACCCTTAAAGTTTGACCACGCTTTTTCAAAACACCCTGCATATATTCATTAAACTTAAAATATGACTTATGTTCCATATTGTGTCGCGCTCGCCAACTTTGGCGGCGGAACTCTCCGCCATCTGGTAACCCTTGTAACCTCTGGTAAAGAGAGAGGCATTACGCTAATGCACTAGCAGAATAAAATTAATTCGAAACGAAAACAGTCCGCTTCTCTATTACTACTAAAACGCCACTCAACAACTTATTTTTATGTTATTCTTATATAAATGCTGGAGCTTTGAGAAATTTGTAGAACTCCAGTTTAGAAATAAGATGCTGTAACAGCGGATATATTTCTTCTACATATGAACTCATACAACCCTATCACCGCTAGGTCTATAAAGTTTACATCTCAAGGTTAGCTAATTCCTGTTGGCTTTAAGCAACCTGTAGATCGCATCATCTCCTCGTCGAATTGAATCTCTTTCGGTGGGATAGTATATCTTATCAAATCATATCTAAAAGTTTGCACAGTTCTTGTTGAATTGTTCAAATTCAAAATGATTAATAGGTTCACTACATGTGTGATTAATAAATTAGTTGCCACAGGAAGAGCATGTGTACAATCGACCGAGACCTCGAATCCAATTTATTGAATTAAATGAGAAGGAAAAAAGCATTTTCCTTATCTTTCGTCAAAACCTCTTTTTTAAGAGGATATTTAATGCATAGATTTTTGATAACTTAGCAAAAATAAAATGTCTTTATTTAATTAAATCATCATTTTTTTCCTTCCCCGATTTTTATTGAATTAATTTCACCCTTTCTATCGTTTGAGCTCTTTTCTCAATGAAACACAATTAAAACTAGAAAAAGGGAAAATTTTAATGGTTTTTACCTTATTAAATCTCTCCCATAATTCATTATTTCATCTAAGTGTTTTACATTCCAAATTTATAGATGACTGTGCGTTGAAACTTCCTGAATCAATTCAGACATTTTACTTTCTATTAAACTTTCTTACTGACATTTTTTTGTGCCGGGCCATCCTAATACAAGAAAATAAAACGCGAACATTTTGCAAAATATATTCCCTAATGTAACAGTTATAATTTACAAGATTTAACAAAGATATTAACTATAAATTAATTAGTCAAAAATTAATTTAAACTCATTGTAATATATAGAATGGCGCATATGCAGATATTTCTAATATAATACAGAAACAAATAATAGAAATATAAATTAAAAGGTAAAAAAGGATAAAGTATAAAAAAGAAACAGAAGATTTAAACAAAATACGAATTCAGGCCCCAAAGGGTATACTTTTGATTTATAATCTTACCCTTGACAGAAAATTTTGTCCATTTTAGAACTCCTATAGAGAGTGGTCTTCGAAAAAGTTTGTCATTCGAGTTCTCATTCATTCCTTCCATTTTGAATAATCTCTTCTACATTCTAAATTCTATTTCATGTGTTTTAAATACTAATTGTTGTAATTTTTTGTTGATGCAATTACTTGATGCTGTTGCGTTCAGCACGCAAAAAAGTGTATTGTTGTCGTATTTTGTTTAAATCTTCTGTTTCTTTTTTATACTTTTTCATTTTTTCACCTTTTAATTTATATTTCTATTATGTATTCCCTAATATAAGTTATTAGTAGTAATAAAGCTTTTTTATATTCACATCAACTTCCAATTTATATATTTTTTATTCAGGTAAAAAAAGAAAAAAATAACTAGAAAGCCTTCAACAATTCCTGAGTATTTTCTTAAAAGCCTATCTTCAACTCTACCAAAAATCGCAACAAGAACTGCTTTCTTTTTTATCAGAAACGCATTAGAAGGATCGATCACCGTTTCAGAAGATTTGACGTTTCGTAGAAAAGGTGTTTCAGTCCTTTTCCAAATACACTCGATGTAGTTAAGCTGTTGACACATTGATAGCTGCTTTTCACCGGAATGCCAACAAACCATTTTCGCCAGATCATTCCTATAGAAAAGTGACAGAGTGCTGTTTATAGAAGAGGAAATTTAAGTTAGACAGTATCTAGACTAGAAGTATTTTTTGCAAAAAAAATACTTTACAATTCATGAGGTTCAAGTCTCAAAATAAAATAATATCATATGTGTGGTCTTAAAAGTGAATAAATAAATATTTAATGAATAGTATATAATTTTATTTTGCAGTCACCCCTACATTTCTCTATTCTATTCTTTGAAATATCTCAAACTAACCAAAAAGCCTCGTAAAAGAAAATATAAATCAAAACTATATATTTCAATTAAAAGAATGTGAGGTAGACATTATCCCAGATACTTATGTTTATTTTGCCTGCATGGATGCGTAAGTAGTTGCAGATACATTCGCTATTTTGAGCAATATTAATTCTATTTTTTACGAATTAGTGATTGTGATTTTGTCTATTATATATAAATCATGAGCCATGCATCTAATTCCCGCTTCCTATTATTTTTGTATTATTCAATTTTAAAGTTTTCCTAGAACGGACAGATTATTGATTTGAGAAAAGCACTTATTCGCCTTTATATTATCTTTGTTAGAAATAGTTTTCTTTTAAAAGAAATAAAAAGGGACAACGGCATATTCACATCAAAAGAATAGCATGCAAATCTCGAGAAAGGAAAAATAGAATAAGCAAATGGTTTCTATCAAAAGATAAGAATTATAATGATAATGAAGCGGAAAGAGTCTAATAATTATATTTGTTCACTTTGAGATTGTCTCCAACGGCCTTCTACTCAAAAAATTTTGCTTATTCACAAATCGTGTCTCTATTCATTGGTTATAAATGAAGGAGGGAATTCTATTGAAGGTTTATCATGATACCTTAACTAATGTTAAATTCAGTTTTTCGTGCTTGAAATATTGGTGGTGATTTCTTAAACCTGAAATTGAAACGTCACAGTAGTGACACTTCTGTATTAATATGGAATAAATTTAATTCCCTGCTCTAAGATTAGTCCATTTTCAAAGAATTGATATATTTTATGAAAACAAAATAGAACGAAGATTTTTTTACTTCTTAAAACTAAAACCAAACACGTTCTCTTATATAAATTGACGCTTCGGTAACAGTTAGTTCATCATTTGCAAGCTGGAACACCAGGGGAGCGTTCATAAACCATATGTCAAAGATGACATTCCTGTTTGAGAGTTTTTTTGTGAAATTTAATCGGTTATCAGAAATTCTTCTGAAGCCTTCCAATGTTCAATGCCCTGTAGTTCAATTAGACTCGTATATGGAACCAATTTATTTATTTAAATTTTGAAATAAATGCCTGTGAAGCTGGAAGGACGGTACTTGGTATTCAACTGCCTCAAGGTCTGTCGACAGCATAACTGGAAGAAGGAAGGGATTTTGTCTCTCTCCCTCTGTTGCAGTGGGACCTCATTTGGAAGCTTGGGAGTTGGAATTAGCATGACTCAGCATTTCTAATCCAGAGTGAATAAAGTTTGAATGTACTTTAAATTGAAACATATTTGTTAAGGTTCTGATAAAATAATGTCAGCATATAAAGAAACTTTTTTACTTACACAGTTTTACCATAATTCCCCACGGTTGCTGATGCCCTGTAAGTTTGAATAAATGCTGTATTGGAACCCATGATGCATATAAAATATATCCAAATCGTCTAGATAGAAATTGTCTGAGCAGAATAGGAACCGATGGAATCCGAGTTAAATCATCCATCAGATGATCCTTCTCCTTTGGCATTTCTGATGTAGGAAAACGAATAACACGAATATTAACCTTTCAAAACTACTAGAAAATATGAGCAGGATGAATATAGCCGCAAGGAACAAAACATATACATAATGACAACATAAAATATCTACTTCAGGAAATAAATGTGTTAGATTCGATTACAAAGTTAACCTTCTAAATTGTTTCGAACAAAATATATATTAATATATGCATAAATAAAGATACATGTTGTTCTGTAGTAATGTATAAATTGAACTTCATAAATCTTTGAAAAGATTTAGAGTCTTCTGTAAAAATTATAATATTAAAAATTTGTGGTAATGTTTTGCTATCTGGAGTAAAATAGATGAAAGGTAAGTTAAATATTTTTGTAAATATTTTGCATTCAGTTTTAACTTCTTCATATTTTTATTCTGTTTTCAAATTATGTTGTCATGAAATTAATCATAATGCGTATTTTTAAGGAGATGGGACATGTATATTTTTGTTTTATCTAGCTCTTGATAACAAATGCTTTTGTACGTTATAAGAAAGTGTTCCTAAAACAAAAGTCCACAGATGTAATGACTGAGTAACATATTATTGAATATTACAGGATGCTGGTGTTACGCTCACCTGGCCTTCTCTGCAATCTGTGATACTTTATTTATTTATATTTTTCATTTTTTTGAATCCTTTTTGGACAGAAAATGTTGTATATAAGCAAAAGATTTTCCCGTGAACTTATATTTTTTTTATAAACTTAAATTTTCCATAGGTTATGCAAACATTAAATATCATGCATATGAATGTATTCAATAATTCTAAATAAAGGGGTTTTTTTAATTGTATTGCAATAAGTCATGCCGATACTTTTCATAAATATGTAGCATTTTCATCAAATACAAAACTTGCAAAACTGAAATATTATTTTGCTTATATTATTTTGCTTTACTTAGAATTTCTTGATAATTCTAATAATTTGAAATCTTCATTATATATTAGAGAAATATATATATTTCTGAATCCTAAATTTGCTAATTTATGTTAATACTGTCATATTATTGAATGTTACGAGGCGCTGGTTGTTACGCTCATCTGGCCTCCTATGTAATCTGTGATACTTGATTCTCACATTAATTTAATCTAATTGAATCATATGCAAACAGATGCATCTACACATAACTATTTCCCAACTACCATCAGTAATTCAATTCTGAAATTTCTGATGTATTTGTAACCGAATTTTAAATCCTTTCTGTGAAAAGATAGATTCATCCTATAATCCGAAGCGCTAAATAAAGATTTAATATTTACTCGTTTCGAAATTCCTAAATTACTGCCACATTGTTTCAGATGGGACACTTGGGTTAATTCTTGGTTATCTCTCTTTCGCTTCTGGCTACTATGTAAAGTGGCATGTTTACATGACCTGTGCGTATTTCTTTGCAAATTTGTATTAAAATTTCAAACATCTATATATTTAAAATAATTTGGAAAACCATGAGATAGTCTCCCAGCCGAAACCATCGGTAACTTTTATTCCGTATGAAAGCTTATGACGTGTAGATATGCCATCAATGGTCGCCTATCCCCACCAAACTACATTTTCGAGAGAAATCGAAGAACCTCTACTCCACTGTGCATTCTTTATGGAGGAAAACATTCAGACAGTTCCGCAGCCCCAACCAATGGACCGATTTCGGCAACCTTTACTTAAAATGAAAGCTTATGACGTTTAGTTATGTTATCGATGGTCGCCAGCCCACAACCACCCTTCATTTTCGAGAGAAATCGAAAAAACTACTTCACTGTACATTCCCTATGGGGAAACACCATGACAGAGTCCCTCAGCCCCAAGCACTGGACCGATTTCGACCATTTTTTTTTATTTCATATGAACGCTTATGACATCTAGATATGTCGTGAATGGTCGCTTGACTTCCATCACCTCCATTTTCGAAATGTATCGAAAAATAATATTTTGTCAGAATCCCAAATCCTCTACGTCCGCCATTTCACGAATTTTTTTCGCCAAATTGCAAGCATAGCCAAAAGGTACTAATACTAAGTTCGAACAGCTGGTCGTCGAAGGCGGATAATAAAAATTACAAAAAATAGAATGTTTTTGTGATTCATTTTAATTTATTTTGCATGCATATTTAGGCATCTGTTTATTTATTAAATGCCAATAGGGGTAGAAAGTTAATGTCTAAAACTATATATATGTATATATATATATAAACAAGGAAAAAGAATCAGAAGTCTCACTTCCATAGACCCTTATAACAACTTTTTTTAACATTACACTTCACATAGACAGTACGCCGTCTGTGGCCGACTAAGGAACTAACTAGAATACGTCAGCGTGACGTCACTGCGACGCGACTGGAAACAAAACCAATCCCTTTCGCCATGACAACGATGTAAACAATAAATAGGTATAACGATTATTAAATTTAAGAATAGCATATTTTTTATATATTTTTTTTTAATTTAGCAATATTACTGTTTTAATAATAATGCCATTTATTATCGTTCATATAATTATTCTAATCATAAAACAACGTTTTTTTCCTCCTTAAATTAGCCTTTTCTTTAATACAGAAATTAAAGGTAAATATTAAACATCATTGAAAACATTAAAAAAAATTTTTGAATTGCCTATTTGAAGGGTAGCAATCATTTATAACCAGTGGATAAATAATTTAAGGAGATAAAACTATTTTTTTACATTATTAATTTCATTTATTCTTCTTCCAGAAAAGTTCTTTCAGAACATAAAATTTTTTATACCTACAGGACATTAATTTAGCTAATATTATACTATCACTTTTGGAACATTTTAAAACTTCAACGAAAAATCGATTGTTAAGAAATTCACGTTCATTTTTCAAGATACGAAAATTGATGGAATGTAATTTCCATAAAGAAAATTGACTTGTGGTTTTCTTAAACTCTGTAGCAAACTAAACTTGTTCTTTTAATTAATATTATCATAATATTTTAAAAATCCAACAATAAATTAATTTTTAATAAATACACATTCATTCTTTTCCAAGATTTAAAAACTAATACAATGTTATTTTCATTAAGAAAATTCATTTGATTTTTTTTAACTCTGCAAGATATTAAATTTTTTGATTAATATTACACCATCGCTTTTAGAATATATTAAAACTTCAACATATTATTTTTTAATCAATACACATTAATGTTTATTCCAGGTAAAAAATTGATGGAACACAATTTTCATACAGAATATTAATTTCTGAAATTAATTTTTTCAACCCAGAAAACAAATTAAATACCTTTGATTTTTGTAACAGGATGTTATAATACAAATAAATGCAAAAAAACCCAAAAATAATGTCATAATTTTATTGAACATGCATAATAAAGTACACAGCATTGTTAATAAATAACATTTCTAACAAACTATGCCTAGAAACCAGATTTATTTGTTATATATAGTATAAAAATTTTCAGTATAAGGGAGTGAAATTTAAAAAAAAAAATCAATAGCTGGAGGGGGACATAATGGAATGCCCCTTCTTGCCTAGAGTGCCTCCTACCAGGACTTAACTTCGTCCAACTTCGCACATTCTGCCCAGCATAGGAAAATATTCAATTATGATAATACAATTTCTGATTAAATATTATATGCAAATTTTTTCTCTTTTTGAAAAATATCTATCAGCTTAAAGATAAAAAAAATATCAAAAAATATCATAAAAGAACTTATTTAGAATTTTTCCCATTGTTGTTCAGAACTTTGATACCGGCCTTAATCCTTATTGTGACAAAAGAAGATATTTCTAAAAACTTTTCCTTCCTCGCTGTCATCTAGGTGATTACAAAATATTTAACATTTAAATTACTAACTTTTATAAATATAATAAAATACTAACTATACAAATACATTTTATTATAATCAGATTTACTAACACCATGCTTTTAGAAAATGATAAAAACTGTATGATTATCTTAAGTTTAAGAATCATTCATGAGTAACATTTTACATTCTATACTTGAAAATAATATAGCTGGAATTCATTGGGTTAAGGATTTTAGAATTGTAGAAATAATGGGGTCATTTAAGTCAAGGCTGAAAGTAGCACAAAATGAATGGAACAAATAATGAAAATAAGAAAAATTAAGTTAACCTAAAACCAGATAAATTTTGTTAGATCACTGTATATTACACTTTGTTATATTTCAATAAAATTTTTGTTCATTGAGTGAAATGAGTCGTTATGTATTTGTTGAAAGGTGTCCCATGCCATGCCTCTCCTATACTACTCCTCTTTTATCTTCTCAGTTATCCTGAAAATCTCAAACTGCCTGAAAGGAAAACAAAATTCCAGTAGAATCCATTTTCTATAACATAAATTTCTTTATATCAAAAACACTACTCAATTATCACGCATTATTTTTATGAATAAAATATTCACTTAACAGGGTCTCTAACCAAGACTAATAATTAGAATTCTAAGTCATTAACAATAACATTAACTTTCTTGTGTCAAGTTGTGATAATTAAAACAGAACAAAATATTTTGATATTCTAAATAACATATTAACTAATATGCTTATCGGAAAAGCTTTCTATATTTTATTTATGCATTCATCTGGAAAATCTCTGCATCATTAATAAAAAATAACAAGAGTGAGAAATATCTTCTTAAAATGGAATTTAAATTTACAAAAAAAGATGTTATATAAAGTTACTGATTTATTTATAATATATACATACTTATAGCAGCAAATAAATTGGGGTACAACACTTGTTCCACTTTTGGTCACATGGTTTGTTATGTTTTTACTCATAAAATAATTTTAAGAACATCAGGATAAAATAAAAGTAACTAATTTAGCAAAATACCCTTAAGAAATACATAATCACTAAAATTAGCAATTTAGTAACAAAAGCAAAAAAAAATCCTTATCACTACAAGAAAAATTCTTAATTACAACATGACAATTTTTTGTAAAATAAGAACGAAAAATGATAAAACATACTGTTAGTATTTGAACTTAGGAGGGCAAAAACGCAACCCAATATTTTATTTTTTAAACCAGTCATTAAAGTAGAATTATATTAAATATGCAAATCACTTTTTCAAACTATTAATTACAATGCTCATTTTTTTAGCATGCTTTAAGTATTTGCCTATAAATTTACCCCCCTTTTTTAAAGCAAATTTTTATTTAGTTTAGTTGATTATACAACATATATTACCAAATAAATTAAATGTTTGTTTTCTGCTTCCTGTCTCTTTAACTCAAACTTGCAGCTAAAATCAACTAATGTATATTTTATTTTAAGTGTCTACAAATTCAATAAAAAATGGTTTGTAAAATATGAAAATAATGTAATAAAATACATACTGCATAAAAATGCTTTATTTTGGCTTAATATTCATTAAAATTCCTGTTATATAGTATGATATTAAAGTGGACAAAACAGGTGCAAGGTGGCCAAAACTGGTACAAATTGGGATAAATTATTTAAAAATTCATAACTAAAAATATAAATTTTTCCAGGGAAAGATTCTATAATTGACATAAAGGCAAGAAAATTTACTAAAGAATAGTGTGAGTATGACTTAGAAAGCTTTAACCAGTATCCACTGTGAAAATTCCAATTCAAATTTTCTCTTAATGTGGTCAAAATTGGAGCAGCTACCCTATAATATTATAATAAGAAAATAATGTAACATTGATTACAGAGATTCTTAATCAGCTCTTGCATCTAATAGCGTTTCACAACAGACAGTTTTTAAATTAGAAAGCTTTGTGTAGGATATATACAAAGACACCCCCCTTTCCTATAAGTTAGGAAACATGTATTAAACTTACTTGTTCTTAAGATGATCGACCTCGAACACAACACAACAAACATGGCTGCGACCTTGGTGTTCCGTTTGATGAAACGGCGGATATCGAAGTGGCTAGTTCTCTTGGATGGCGAGTGGGGGCGCTGATCAAATTGAGGAGTGAGACCTCTGATTCTTTTTCTCTGTATTTTCGTTTGTTTTGTGTTTTTAGAGGGGATGACGGCAATTTTTAACGGATTTCGTTTGTCGTCAGCAGAAAAAAGCACAAATTAATATCATGAGCGAACTTCCCTCCCTGACGAGCGGCTCGCTATGATATTTTTCAATTTTTTTGGTTTTTTCTGGTTTTTGTCTATTTAGCCATTTTGTCCTTTTTTACTGTTTTTGAGTTTTTATTTTGTGTTTATATGTTGGTTTTGATATATATATATATATATATATATATATCAATTCAAAAACTAAAAAATTATTCATTAAAACACATCAATAACTATAAATTCAAAATAAAACACCAATGAATTAAAAATAATACACTAATATATAATAAACATAGACAAAATATCCTTCAAAGGGTCATCTTTTTCATCTATAATGTTCTTTTAAAATAGTTATATCAATATTTAACGCGTTTTGCATATTTATTACTAAAAGAATATTTTAATCGCTTCTACGCGCCCACCGAAAATCTTGACTTGGCCCCTTGTTGGCGCCAGACTTTTCCCTAAAACACCTACGTAATTTGCTACAAATAGCTAATATTCCATTAACTTTGATCACGTGTTTAAATGCTAATCCCCCATCTGAGAGAACGCAGACATTTTTTCTTTCTTTTTGACTTGAAACTTTCATACGAGATGTACGTATATTCCGAGTTTCCCCGGAATGTTTCTTATGACTTTAAATAAGAATCGTCCTATCCCAAAGATCTGAACTTAGATTCAGAAATCTGATTTTTGCACGTCCAATTTCTTTAACAAATTTAAATTTTTCTGGGAAATAAAGTCTGCTAATGCTTTTTCTGAAGTAAAAGCTATAATGAACTAATTTTTTGATGTCATATCTAAATTCTGAATGATTTAGATTGTAAATATTCTTTAGAAAAATCTTGTTAAAACTTTGAAAAATGATAAAAATTTACTATCTTTATAATTCAACGAGCTCCCTTGAATCGTGCTTCAATTTTTTATTTTTAAGTGCATTCGAAAGATTTTTTTACATTGCTCAATATTTCGCTCTCACTACACATTTTATTCAGCCATTTATTCTAAATTATTCGATTTTTCTCTGATTTTATTTTAAAGAAAACAACATCTGGACTACTAGTCACTTGAGGTGACCTCATGTTCGAAAACACTTCGTAGTACTTTTTCGTGCATCTGATGCCGATATGGAAAATATGCCATCTCTCGATCTGCATACTGCTTTAGAAATGTAATCGTACTGTTGGTACGACCAGTGTTGGAACAATTTGTGTCAGAACAGACAATCTGTGCCTTGTCTTCCACCCCACAATCTTTTAGAATACACCAGAGAGCCATAGTTTGCTCCTTTCCTGAAGAATTTTCTAATTTTGGCATACGACCAATTTTTCTTCATCTTTTTATGTAACAATGATAGGCATTCTTTCACTTTTTAAATCTCTTTCATTTAAAACAGGTAGCAATTTACCATCCCAAAGAAAGGATACGAATCTAGGTTCATTTCCTTTAAAGTATTCTTTAAATTTTCCTAGCCCTCTCTTATGAAAATCTTTCAGATATTTTTGGAACGTGTTTCGATTGATTGCCAATTCATCTATGTTATGCTTTAAAGATTCATCTACCGTTTTGAGAACAAAAACGATAGTTTACTGACTAATGTTTCATTGGTCGAATACAGTTATTAATTTTGGAGTTAAAAGCATTTCTTCCTAAATACATTTTTTCCCTAATCATATCTGTGCATCTTTCTTTCTCTCAAGAGACGTCTGGGTAATAAGTTGATGAAGGCCCAGGTTGATCAGAAATATTCTCGATGCCTGACGATTTTTCTGGTGAATCCATGCAATTGTCAGCGATCTGCGAACTACAATGAGGCTTAGTCCGTATGCTTTCTTGTTCCCTGACTCTCAATAATGCCTTTTCTTCACGCTTTGCAAGCTTTATATCGATTCCCATGAAGACATCTCCTCCGCCCTGGCTCTCTTTGATTCAATAAAACTGCTCTGTATTCAATTTTTATAATTTCCAAACTTTTAGCGTCAGCAGTGTCAAATAAATTTTTTAAATCTGATGTAAACTTAAGTTCTTGTTCTCTCTGCGTTTCTGATCTCCATTTTTGAAGATTGCGCCAATAAGAGTACATCTTCATAATTTTTTCTACACAATGAAGTCTCTTTCTTTTCGGAAACCTTGCCATCTCCCAAAAAAATCAGACATTCGTGAACTGCTGAATTGGCACTTTCACTTAGAGACAGTTAAACCTCATCTCGATAGTACTTGCCAGTTGGATGGAGGTTTGCTTCCGATAGTCTGGTGACACTCGCTACGAATTAAATAGATATTTTGATCACCACTTCTGAAATTAGAAGCCATAATTTCACTCATATTTGACTCGGACAGTGACTCGAGCAGACTGAGGCGAGTTGCCAGCGGAAGATGGAGAGCGCTGCCTCCACCTACAGGCTTCCTACTTCTACCGCGATGCGGCACGTGATCCCAACCTCTGATTTGAAGAAATGAGAAATATATATATATATATATATATATATATATATATATATATAACTATACTCATATACTCTATATATATATATATATATATATATATATATATATATATATATACTGCTATATATGCTCTCTCTATATATATATACTCACTCATATACTATATATATATGACTTTTAAACAATGTAAGCATTTCGTCTTTTCCAACAATTGGCTTTCGCAGAGTTTTAGTGCCTATAAATTTCGAAATAATGTGGCATAATCATTCCTCAGGTAAGATGGCATTTGATTGTTGGAATTCGATAATCTGGATTAGTTTTCATAGTAATAGTTTTTAATCTTATTAGCTTTCTGTATTTCATTGTGTGAATAATATTAGGTTATATTGTTTATTATATTTAATTTGAAATGAGGATTTAATAGGTGTATAAGATGAAAATGTTATTTGAGTTTTAAGGGTTTAAGAATATATATATATATATATATATATATATATATATATATATATATATATATAAATTAATCAAAACATGTGTTATATTTTCAATATATACAAATATTAACCTAAAAGTTAAAATTAAAATCAAACTACCTTATCAATAATCATAGAAATGAGATACAAAAGATAGTTTGATTCAAGACTATTACACTATGAAAAAAGACAACCTAGGAATTGCAATTCCAACAATCAAATGCCTATCAGCCTTGGGAACTGATATGTGTAGCATTAAATCTAAATTTTGTGGCACTAAAACTCTGCGAAAGCCAGTTGTTGGAAAAACGACAAAATAGGGGAATAAATCTCTAAAACATTTCAAGACTAGAAACGAGAAAGTATATAACCTATCAATTTAATAGTTATAAATATTGTTAGGACTTGAGCATTATCTAAAAGACAGTTCCGCATTTAAAGTGAAAATATTATTTCTAAATTAAGCTTTTAATACTATAATAAAACACTATAAAAATATTAACTATAAATTAAATTTAATCTTTTATAATAATATATATATTTTTTAAAAAATGTACATAAAAATAAATAAATGAATATATGATGCAATCTTATTCTTAATCTCGTGGCGCCATCTACCTATGAAGTGATCTACTAAAATCTTTTTTAATTCCATTATATATGATCGCATCAAAAAAAATCTAAAAGACTTTTAATTTAATGGTGTTAAATATTTCTTATTAACATAAGCATATATAAAATTTATAGGATACCTATATCTCATAGCATTTTCAAGAAATGTATTAATATAAGACTGCTGATTTAATCTGTCTGTGACTAAAATAGTGCTTCTATGAATATAATTTAAGACGATATTTCTATCTATTTGACGACTAATGTTGCTTATATATATATTTCCACTCTTTTAGAATTTCTGTATATTGCCAATCTTATATCTGAAACTGAATTTCTATATAAAAAATGAAGATTACTTTTAATTATAATTAACATTTTTTCAAAACAATATGAATCGACATTTTATTTTTAGATGAATTTTCAATTCGATGTTCCCATTTGGGAACATTGGCCTGTAAACGGTTAATGTCGTCTATAATTAAGAGCTAAACTTTAGATTATTCGCGTTTTCCTTCACTATTTATTTCAAAAGTAAATGTAAGGTGTCAGAGAAAAGAAAAATGCAAAATTTTCCTAATCCCTAAATCAAATAATAAGAAAGGGGGAATAAACTGTTTTGTTTACAAAGCCAATGTATTACCGGCAAATCTTTGGAACACAAAGCATTCACTTCTTAACACGCTGCACCGATGCAGTAAAAGCCTTTCAGAATTATTTTTAGGACGGAATAAAATTAGTAGCAAAGGGGCATCTTATCAATTTTTACGACCACCTATTTCCAACTCTCTAAACGACGGACCAGGGCCCAGTTTTAACCATTTCCAAATAAGAAAGAAAGTGAATAAGATAGGGGGGAAAATTCCAATTCGACTGATATATTTTCGTTGTCAGTTGGTACCGAGAAAATTGAAATAGTTGAGCAGAAACAAAATGAAGAAAAGCTACTACTCGTTGGTTCTGTTTATTTATTTCAACAAGATCCGTTGTTTTCTTTCTGCGTTTTCCCAGCTGCACAATTCTCTTGCATACATCAATGCAGTTTCAGAAATACGCCCTCTTCTTCTGATAGTGGAGAATACCGAGTTATATTATCGATTCAATGCATCTAAATACTCCTCTCTGTTGCTTTTATTTCAATATTTCTGCCAGTAAACCCATTACTTTGAAAAATGTTAGAGTTCTTCCCTGTCAGAAGAAAGAAGTTCTTTGTTGAAAGAGTAACAAGTAGTTGTGAAAGGCAATACGATTTATCGGAACTTTATTCCGGAAATAAATTACACCTGAGAACAAATTTAAAAATAAACTATGGTTAAATTTCTTTTCTTAAGCAAGAAATTGATGGATTACCGCAAATAACTATCAATAAGATTTTTTTATGATTCAATAGAAATTATGAATGAGTTAGTGGGGAAATTTATGGAGTACCTTAGCATGTTAATTGTAAAATTTATCATATATTAGTAATTTATAAGAAATCATAAATATTTCAGTTAAGCTAGTACAGAATTTAATAACAATTTGTTAAAAGAAAATAATAAACAATAATGCAGTTCACTTTTTTAATTGGTATCAAAGATGAATATTTAACTTCAAACAAATTTTAACACTTAAATTTTTGTTTCATCTGACATCTAAAGCCACATTGCAGATTTTAATAGAGCACAAACTCGAGTTTGTTTCAAAATCCGTAGTTTCTTGTCTTAAGAGAAACGTCCATTCACCCTTACACATGTCACGCAGAAATGTGTAGAAATAATGATGTGTTAACATCCAAAAAAATAGTATTATGATGCGACAAAATGAGAAAGATAGTGAAAAAATCATTGTCATGGAAGAATGAAAAACTTAACTTTAATTAATTACTTAAACTTTAACCCTCTGATTCCTAAGACCATTGGAATAGAGGAACCTCAAAATACGAGAACGCCAGAGTTCCTCTTTCAAAGATAAGGGAAATTCACTTTCCCCCTCAAAAACCACAATGACACCTGGCACTGTCCGAATTCTAAGAAAATCCCTCTTCCCCCCCCCAACCGATCTGGGCGAACCACTCTAACGAACAAAGCGCTGGCAGCGGGTGAAAAATCAATCACACTTTACGAAAGGGGGTGGAATTTTCGCAGTGATATTCTGACGGCCATCATCTTTTTCTTGGAGAGACGTTTGGGACGTTTCCATATCGATAGAGTTAATGAATCAATTTATTTATTTTTGTCGTAGGAAAAGAATAGGAATATTTTCATTTGTAATTGAATTTATTGCTGCTTTCTTGATCGCGACGTTATTGTATCGGCGAATATACGAATAGTAGATTGAACTCGTCTCGTGCAGAATGCATAATAATACATACGTTTTTCCATACATCATTCTTATCATATACGAATAATGACTCATCCATGTCAAGAACATTTAAACATACACAGACAAGTGGCAGAAGTTACAAGACCGCAGTATCCAAATTAAAATATGGCTGTTGAAATCCAGCTAAAAGGAAAGAAAAAGTAGGATTATTCACTGAAACAGATTTTGAGCATCCAAAACTTTACTTTTTTATAAGCAATGAGCCCTTTTCTAGAAAACAATACGTAAAAGCCTTTTCACAACTCCAGTGTCTCGGTGGCCTAGTGGTTAGGTATCGGCTGCGGAGCGGGAGGATTCTAGGTTCGAAACCCGATACACGTGATCCACCGCGCACGTGGGCCTGCTGCACGCTAAATCGTACATAGTGGGCCAAACGTCCTCCCGCTGGTGTGGCTGTGACCCACACTGGCCCGGCCTACCCAAAAAGGGTGTAAGGCTGGTAGAGGACCAGTGGAGAGACCTCCACCAGCATGTGGAGGACGGGATTTATTGGGTACAATAAAAAAAATGATACAGGCATTGCCCGAACAGGGGCAGTAATTTTAAATACAAGAGAGCTGGGAGTGTAAACATGGTTCGACCCACCTCGGTGGGGAGAAGATAGCTTGATTTACTGCTCGGGCAAACAAGGAACAGTAAAAATATATAAAAATAGATAAGTATTGAAAAAGAAACAAACAAATAAACACAGAAAAAGCAGTAAAAATCAGATATATAAAAAGGTCAAATATTGAAACCCCATAGTATAAAAACAAAACATACACAAACAATATTACACATCAAACGACACACACGCTGGTGTGATGCGGAATTTTGGAGAAAGGTGTACCAGCTCAGGTGTCGTCCTCATCATCTGACCACGGTTCAAAATTACGATGTCCATCCCAAAATAGCCATCGCGTTGTTTCAAACTGGGACGTTAATGTAACTAAACTAAAATTTATTTTCACAACTCCATGAGAATTGAATCTAAAAATGTCCTACCTTTGCTTTGACTATAAACTTATGAATTGTAAACTTCCTCTTTGGTAGAACTACAATTAAGACACACATGAAGTCCATGGCCCGTCATAGGCGTTTGACTGTGAATCTTTTATCTCAGGTCAGATTGCTGATGGTGCTGGGCGAAATCGCCCATCAAATCTCATGATGCGGAAAAAGGTGGTTATAGTTTATAACCCTTCTTATTCCTTCCATTTGAGGTTTTAACACTGTGAATCCCTTCGCCCTTTTCGGCATGCTCTACTTTTCTCTCACGGTTATTGCATTCTGGAGCACAAAGGGGAGAAAGCTATCTTTGAGGGATAAAAGTATGAGAGAGTGAGGATTTTTCAAAGCTTTTCCCCGTCCTATTTGAACTTTTAAAGTATCGGTAAGAATTTGTCTTAAATGGATGAATGTTGCTGAAAAATTATTTTAAATTCTTTTCTGGGTGATTTTTTCCGAATGTACCGCCAAAATTCAGTGTATATATATATATATATATATGTCTGTGTGTGTGTGTGTGTGTGTGT
>BGPR01018365.1:0-30918 GCA_013235015.1 Araneus ventricosus | reverse complement strand
TTGTGAGTGCTTCCTATCGGCTAAATTTGAAACTACAACTATATTTGCTGTTTAAGATCCCGATATAAGATCCCTACAACTATTTTTGTTGTAAAGATCCCGGTTCCTGATAATTCTTCTGCTGCAAAACTTACTTCTGCATCAGCATTTAAATTTTAAAATAAAGTTTTAGAAGTGATATGAAATTTCTACCCAACTTGTACATTAAGAACACAAAATAACGGCAGTATTAATTTAAAATTAACTTACTAAATCCTGGCCATTCTATTCGTTCATCAGTTGGAAAGAGTTTCTTCTTTGATAAATATTTCAGACCTGTCATTGCTGGTAATATCGTTAAAAAAAGAAGGCAGTAATTCAAGGTAGGTTTCAAGATGTTCATGTTGAACTTCTTTCGCGGCAATCACTCCATAAATAATACGAAAAAAACCACACTATTATTAAGAGATTATATTTCACTCAAATATAAATTTAACTTAATGATCAATATTATTTCATTCATCACCCACATAAAGCGTAGAAATTGAAGCTTTAAAATTGAAGTCTCCTTTTACAGTGATGAACAAATTATTAAATAATGAAAGTTTCAAAAATGAAGAACTGATTGCTTATATTAATTATATGTTGATTTGATTAATATTTATATGATGATAATATCGTATTTACAGATAGAAAACTTAATTATGTTTCGTAATTAAATTTCTAAAGTAATAGATTGCACTTTTAAACGCAATCAATGTTTTGTTACTTTGGAATTGAAAAAGGAAATACAGGGAGAAGAATAAAAATAAATAAATGAAATAAAATATAAACTACTACATATACAATCAGATTTGAGCACTTGTTTAAACTTTATTTTGCGCAAGTTTTAGCATATTGTTGATGCAGTAGAACAAGCAACAGTAATACCTCAGAGAATGTGCTGCAATGTTGGTGGAAGGTCGCATCGTTGGTGGAACCGTTTGAGTTATTCCCACAGGAAAAAGTTTAATTATATTTTAGTAAGTATATTTTTGTCCGAAAAATAACATTTTCTCCTTTTGTCCATGTCTTCTGACGTCACAATTTCGGAAAATGCTAGCAAATAAATGTTCATTATAATCATTTTTTTTCGCAAAGCGCACAAGGTGTCTTATTGTACTAAATCAATAAAGCTCTACAACACTGCAATTGACATTTTCAACTATTTTATACCATTTTCAAGATTGAACGCTAGCTTCGGAGTTTGCTACCAGGTGTCGCTGATAGTGGACTCATTTCATAGGGCAGACACGTTTCAATATACCTAGATATTACTTTCGTGAGTATAGCTGCAGTCGTTCTAATGTTAAAGGGGGGGGGGGGGTCTTATTTAAGAGGAAACGTATCGTATATCGTAAAGTTGTTTTCATAATATTGTTTATTTCGTGCGTTGAGGATAGGTTTTGATATTAAAGTGTGATTTTTTAGGATGAACTTCCACTAATACGGTTCTACCTATAACCGGGTACTCCTCTGGACTGATATCCGCTGGATTACCAAAAAATACTATATAGCGAAAATATAGAGTATGCACGATTCGATCCATTTATTGAGCGTGTTAAAATTATATACAGATGCGGAATTTCGATGTCAAGACCACATGCACAATTTATGATCATAACCCGTTCTGTTTATGAGCGGAAAATGTCTTACAACTAAATTCACTCGTCTAGCTTGTTCCTTTTTTATTATCTTGTTCACATGCACCTGGACCGATTGACCGACTTCCTGAAGTTGACTTTTTTCCAAAATTTGATACCTACAACCAATTTTGATGTGAATAACACATACCAAATTTTTCGGGGTTTTTTTTCAAATTCGCTGACCTAATTTTAAACTGATTTTTTTTCGGACACGGGATGTACGCCAAAAGTGCGAAAATTGTCATTAAAATCTCCAGGTGAGACTTTTTTAAAATTACAATTATTTCTCTATTGAAACTTTGCACCCAAAGAAGAGAGATAGAAGACTGTCTAATTCACATAGGACATCACGAAAAAAGACTGTCTCCAAGTTGCATAAAATCTTTGAACAGTTATTATATAAACAAAGAAAAGACACAAAAGGAAGTTTAATTCATGAGCGTTGATGACAGTCGTGAAGTGATGGCTTGTCCTGGTTAATTTCTGATCCCTGAAGATGGTTAGGACGATGAGATGGCATAGAGTTCTTCTACCTCTCCAAATCTCATCTCATTTCTTTTCCTTTCATCCAATTCCTTTTTCCCACCAGCTACAGTGGAAGTAAGAATACGCCTAATACCAGTCAGTAATGTTTGCAATTCCATAGGTTTGGCGTCAATAGTTGGCGCACAATAATGACCAATAATTTCTATACTTCGGATTACAGGCCATATTCTATATGTGCATCAATTAATACAATTCTTAAAGCTTTTGTGTCAATCATTATTCGTTTGTGGAATACTTATTCGAAGATTACACGCATTTTTGGGGTAGTCTCTACTAATGTAATATTAATAACTATAAATAATACAGATCTTCCTGCCTTAGAATCTGGTTACTGAATGATCGAGCGGCCGCGAAAATAAGACGGGACCTATGTTACAAAATGGGCATCACTAGATCCGGCTCAGATCTCTCCCTTAGGAGGTATGTTGCGTCATCAGAAAGGTTCCCAAGACAACCACTCCATAATTACTGTACCCAACAAGGAACATTAAATCTGTTAATTTCTACGGCAACTTTTCATCTACATATATGTGTAGAGCATTTGAAATCTAGTCAACATCTCGAAGAATTTTCATATGCAAATTTGTAACGTATTTAAATATAAGGAATTTCCAAAAAATCTAAAATTTTAAATAAAGTCTTACTTTATAATCGTTTTGTAAATATTTACTTTTTCGAATATGTAGTATATCTAAAATGTTGATACTATCAAAATATTAGCATAACTGAAAAGGAGAATTGTTTGCCAGCAAACCATCTCGGTAGGTCGCTTTTCCTGAACTGGCAGTTCACAGCTCCAGAGGGTGCTGCTTCGGATTGTTGAGAGTGAAGGTGAACCGTCCTTGTGTCGTCCATTTTGTACTACTAACATTGACATGATCGTGTTGGAATGTTATATTTTCAGTGTAATAATGATTCAAATCCGTAGTTCAATTTGGTGGCGAATCCAGTATTTGGCCTGGAGGTGGGGGGGGGGGGCGTGAGTTTTAAAAAAATCCTATCGTCGTGACGAATGTCAATCGACATGACTTATGTAAATCGAGACACTTTAACTTCACTGACTGGAAATAAGAATCATAAAGAATGCTACAATACTATCGTTAATTTAATAAATAATAGACTTCAATAAATGAGCAAAAATTGTTCGCCGGCGTCAATGCTACAAGTACGAGCAGAATGACTTCAAAAGTGGTAAAAGTTTCTAGCCTGTAAAGCCAGGAAGCAGTTTTGTCTTTTTTTTAAGGCAGATTAAGACCAAACAGCTGTAGTGTATTGAAATAGAATAAAGAATTTTTGTTTATCTCTGAAGTGAATTAGTTTCGCAAGGATATAAAATTTTTCTTTCTAAAATATTTCTAATGTTGAAATGTCGCTTAATAAGGAAACGATTATTCACTCAATATCCTTTTCCTTTTACGTATCAAAATTGTATTGCATCTACGGCAATAAACAGAAGAATGCTGAGCACTGAAACTAAAATCGGTTATTCGGAATCACTCCACGAAACGCACCACGCCATTCCCTCTTTATCCCATCCATTTAGGCAAGTCATTCATGACCTCTCCACATCACGCAAATTCATCCGCTACCAGTCAGTCCTTGTATCTAAGATTTCCTCTGTGAGCCGCGCACTCCAGGTGTCACCCCCTCGAACCTACTCCGATCGCATTTAAGATGCGGCATTCCAAACGGAGTGATGGCTATTAGGTCAGATCGAATATCTAACCTTCCGTTCCGCACTCCTCCAGTTCTGATCGGTTTTGTATAGTGATGACTGGATTTGGCGTAGAGTGGCCATGAATGAGCAGCTTAATTCATTTTTCTATTGTTAATACCAGCATAAATTTGTACAATACTAATTACCTCGTTAGCACAAATCCAAGTTTTGATGTAATATGACGATGATTGTTTATATATTCACTGTATTATTATTTATATACTCATCTATTCACTGCTCATACATAACTGATAGGCTGCTTTGGCCTAGTGGTAAGATTTCGTCCTGGGAATCGGAAAATTTCCATGTTCGAATCCCGATTCTACTGATGATCCGTCGTGTATGGAATAAATAATTTGTTCACACGATTTAAAAAATTTATATAAAAAAAGTATTTTATAAAATAGTGGTAATTAATCTAAAAACATGTCTTCCGTTATCGTACAAAATAGCTTAATATAGTGGTGAGCAAATTATTTTTTATTTCTGACTTCCCATTTTGATTAATATTTTGTCGCGACTCCTGTTTGGACAGTAGACGTTTATTTAATCGTCCACGTAGTTAGAGAGAAATTCTTTTTGGCAATTGTGCTTATATATATATATATGTTTCTGTTTTAATAGAGGTAGAATAAAACATATACAGAGAAATCTCGCGTAACGAGCAAATTAAATATTGAAAAATGACTCTCTTAACGAGCGACGTTTCGCATAACGAGTGACTAATGTCATTTCCACGGAGCCTTTATTTTGCAGTAATTCATATCAAACTATGTGTCTAGTAGATGTGCGAGTAGTGTATCGTGTGTGCGTATCTGTTAACTGTTTTAACCTTTAATAGAATGCGATCATCTGTTTTGATATCTTTTTAGTAATGAACGTTTTTAATGGAACTAATGACTTTGATTATTTTCATTATTTGATTCCAGTAATATTTAAGGTCATGGTTTTTTAAAAACTATTTTTCGGTCGTGCATTTACAGTTTTTGAAACACTACGTAACAAATTATATAAATTATATGAAGTAGCTACATCAATCTGTGTTTAGTACTCGTTCCACAAGCATCTTAGTGACTATCATTATCACACATTTTTAAAACTTGTATTTAGGTGTATTATTTGTGTGTTTTTGCAAAGTGTAATAACACTTGCAAAAATGTCCCCGAAGAAAGCTTCGCAAGAAGACGGACATAATTTAAAAATAACCTTAGAAATGAAACATAAAATCATTGAAAAGCGAGAACGAGATGTCAACGTGGCTGATCTCTTTCGCACATATAATCGGTCTACGTCACAGATTTTCCTATCCTTAAGAACAAAAACAGAATTAAGCGGATAGATACTTCAAAGGGGGTGACAAGAATACTATCTACGAAACGGTTACATATTCTCGACGATGTTGAAAGATTGCTTCTCATATGCATGAACGAAAAGCAATTGTAAAGGGTCTCTTTAACGAATTTTTGAGAAAGTGAAATTGATTTTCGAAGACCTCGTTAAAAAGACGCCAGGATCATCAAAGACCGTAGAAGTATTTAAGGGAAGATGCGGCTAGTTCGAGAAATTTAAGATGTGATCCGTCACTGACAGCGTTGTAAGGAAAGGTGATGCAACAAGCTCTGACACAAGGGTAGCAGAGAATGTCATCGCCGACTTCAAGAAGCTTGTAAATTTTGAGGGTCACCTGCCAGAACAGGTTTTTAATTGTGACGAAACGGCTCACTTCTAGGAAAAGATGCCGAAGCGGATCTATATAACAGAAGAGGAGAATGCATTGCCCGGCCACAAACGAATGAAAGATCGTCTCACGCTGCTGTTTTGTGACACTTCAAGAGGCGTCTTTAAAACTAAACGGCTGCTTGTTAACCGTTCATAAACTCCACGATCCTTCAAGAAATGTAAAGTCCAGAAGAGCAGGCTAAATGTGATGTGTTTTTCCAAAAGTAAGGCTTGGACGGCACGTTAACCTTTTACTGATTGGAGCAAAGAAGAGTTGCTCCTTCAGTAAAGAAATATTTGTTTCTGATGAATCTGCCAACCCATGCTCATAATGGAGAACTTTTCTGGCCATCCTCCAGAGCTACAAGATAAGCTCCTTATAGAAATCAAATTCATCAGGAATCAGTTTCTGCCTCTCAACATCACTCCGCTACTACAGCCTATGGACCAGCAAATTATTTCTAACTTTAAGAAGCTATACACTAAAGCACTCTTCGGAACGTTGTTGTTAGGTGACTGAAGGGACTAATCTTTCTCACAGAAAGTTTAGGAAATATCTCTTCCACATTGTTTCCTCACTTCTTCTTGGAAGAATCTTTGCCCGAAGAGTGTTTGTGAATGTGAATTTGAGGACGCTGAGACAGTACCTGAAGAGGCTGTATGAAAGAAATTGTGTCTTTGGCAACGATCATGGGACTGGAGGTGGAAAAAAAATGATATCCATGAGCTTGTCGTAGAGCACTATGAAGAGCTGAAAATCGAAGAGCTTGTGGCGTTGCAGTATGTATCGCAGAAAGAAGATGAGGAGGAGAGTTTATCAGGAGAGGAGGAGGTAATATTCAAGCAACAATATTCTAGCACAATAAGATCAATGTCTAAAGCATAGGAAGCTGTTGTATCTCACATTTAGAAGCATCACCCTAGTAAGGCAGTAGCTATGCGCGGTACAAATTCATTTAATGATAATGTTCTTTGAACAAGCGCTGTACATACAATTTTATCAGCATATTTTAGCGACATGGAACGATTGTATTTTACATTGATTTACATGGGAAAAATTGTTTCGCATAACGTCAACTTCTGGAATTAATTGTGCTCGTTAAGCGAGGTTTCACTGTGATTTTAAGAAGAATTGGTTTTATTTACGCATATGGGAATAACAATTTTTTAAAAGAAAGATACTATAAAAAATTTATTTCATAGCAATTCATTATGATGTATATGCTTTCAAAGAGCTCATGACTTCTTCTATGTTCGGATCCGTATTGGAAATCGCAACCTTATGTGATGATCTTAATCCAATCGAGATCGATATTTTGTTATAATGGCAACGTTTATAATGGTAAAGTTTTAATCGAACGATTTAGATAATCATTGGCGGTTAATTTTTTAACCAAATGATTTAGCTAAATATAACCGCTCCATTTGTGATTTGGCTGTTTAAAATTAAAAGAATTATACAAACTCAAAGAAAACAGAATTTAATCCTCTGTGTACTTAAAGAAAGAACTTGTTCGACGTTGGTGTTTCATACAGTATAAATATGTATTTGCTATTTCTTAAATTGGAGGGTTACTGGAAAACGATGTAAGCAACTAAAAAAATTAAACAGAAAACTCATCCATAGAGAGTGGGCAGAAAATCAGCATAAATTTTAAAAAATCCTAAAAAAAGACTTTTATAGCTTTTAAACAATTCTGTAAAATAATAATAATGAAGAAGAGATAGTCATACAGAAGTATGTTTGCTACAATACAAAGAAGTCAGAAAGGGGATTTTTAATCAGTAAAAATAATTCTTTCTCAAAAAATATCATTACTGGCTGTTAACATCCTTGCATTTTTCGGTATAACACAAATGAGGATTATTACAAAAGAGCTATCTGCTTGATAGATATTTCATTCGACTGTACCATTAATTTGGTGTGTAGAAAGAACTACTGAGCTAATTATGTTTAAGACTTTCGTAAACTCAGTAGCAGTAAAGAATGCATCGATGAATTTTATTAATTGAAACATTTGAAGAAGAAAATGACCTCCAGTAGATGGCGGTGTAAATCTGCAATCCACAAACTCTAAAGTTTCTTAAAAACTGCTTATTTATGTATTAAATTAAAATCAATAAAGGTATTTGGTTCTGGTGGGCCAAAAAGGACCCCCGAAGCTTGCATTGCCTAAGGAACCTCCCAGAACTTAATCCGGCTATTAGAATCTCCGTAATTATTTAATGTTCTATGGATGGATGAAACGCTTTTTACGCTTTACGTAGGCGATAAATACCCCAACTGACGAATATACGTGAACTGAAATCTGTGAGAGTACACGCAGCAGCCACTCTATTCTCCGAAGATGGTAGATGGTGGAGGTTCTCATTTCTTTTAATTTGGGTCCTGGAAATCTCCAATAGCTCGTCTGTGGATTGTTTTTGCAATTCATTATTTAGCTCTGTAATATCCCAATTTCCTAACTTATGAGAATGACCACTAAATATTCACAGCTAGACTACCGCTAGCTTAGAAAAAAAAAGCTAAACAGGATGCTGAAACTTTTTTTCTTTTACATTTTGTTTTAAAAAAAAGAGAATCGACGGTAACAACCGGTAACTTTGTCAGCACTGCATCTAGTACTTAGCATGCACCAACATGACCCTACCTTTTTCCAAAATTTGCCAAATTAATGTATCAAGAACTTACATTATGAAATCAGAACTTTATAAAACTCTTGTAGAAGACAATGTAATGCCGTCTTTATGAGAAAAAAATTCGCTATTTTTTACAAAGCGAGATAGAATATCGCATTTCTCATCCACTTAAGGTATTTCTAATCGAGACTCAATATAATCTTTGCTCATGAGATATCCAGCAAGTTCGACAGATTTCACATCAATAAATGTTTGGCAATTGGGGTTTTTCAGAACACGTATATACCGATCATATCCTTCCATATTTGTGGAATTGAAAGAAGCTATTCGATGAGAAATAGCACCAATCTTTAGGACATGCTGCACACTTCAATCTCATAAGCTGTTACTAGTTTCAAAATCTTTTTATTCTATGACAGATAATAAGTGGAAAACTTATTCTTGTCATTCGAATCTGAATAAATATACTGTTAACCGTAATAGGTATATGTTCACATCAGCTCTGCTTTTCGTTTTATAAAATTCTCGTTGGTTGCTAGTTTTGATATTGGCAGTAGTGGTTCGTTTATTCTGGTTGCCTATCTGTAGCAACCCTGGAATAATTTTACATCTTGTATTTTCGTGTTGAATCGCATATGGTTATTTTTAAACCCAAAGCTCTGTGATGGACGGAGAAAAAATGAAAACAAAGGAAAAAATAAGGCGGTAGGAGATACACAGGATGGTGTTGCACAACGAATAGGTCTTGAACAAAGTTTGCTGCTGTGCAAAGCTAACTTTCATATGGCAGAGCGAACATGTTTATAAGTTGTGACTGATCTGAGATTTTCACAGCTCCGGTTTGGCGCTTGACCAACTGCTGCACTTTTTCTCTCAGTCTCTCGCTTCGTTGATCTGTCTTTCTTCGCATTTTCACGCTCGCTATTTTTGGTTTTAATTTGCTTTCATGTTGTCCCGAGGGAGACACATGTGGTTTAATACATATTCGTTTTATTTCGCTAGAAGTCAATTATCGGAGGAAACATATGTCCATAATTTTCTAAAAGACAATTTACATAACTACAATTTAAGACTATTTATTTAGAGTTAAAGTTACTTTTTTATAAACTGTATTTCAATCTTATTCTTTGAGAAATATTGTTTACAGCACTATTCGTTTCTTCTCTGACGAGCTCATAATTTGTAACATTTGCTTTGTAATTTGTTCTACAAACCAAGTTGATGATTTAGACCAGTGGTGCACAAACTAATTTTCATTTCCCACCCCCTGCCTTTTTGAGTAAAATTTTGTCGGGACCCCTGGATAGACAGAACAGACGCAATTTTTCTGATTTCGACTCCCTGAACAAATCGAATATTTATTTTGATCTGCATCAGTTTCAAATTATCGATATTTCACGTATGTTAATCAACAAAACTTATAAATAATCTTTAATATTCAATAAAAATGCAAATAGTTGATTGGAGTGTAATTGAAAGCAGTTTTGAAATAATCTATGGAAATGCAAGAATACTAATATTGTAAGGAGATAACAGAATAATGCGGAGAATGCGGACAATTTACAAATGTCACAGGGATTACCCAAAAATCATCTATTGATATTATACCAATCGGAATATATTTTACAAATGAGTTGCTAGAAAGTTTTCATTAAAAACAAAATTTAAAAACCAGCGTTATTTAAACCAATCTCCATTAAACTTCCAAAAACGCTTCCCAAAAAGGTGTCATTTCCCCTCCCCCTCGAGGATAAAAAATGCGAAACATCTCTCAGAACATCAAAACTATCCATTAGTTTCCCTCAGCGCTCTACAAGGAAGAAGAATATCACCAATAGCTCGCCAAGACGCAAAATGGCCTTGCGTCGTAATAAGATAATTGAATGTGTAAACTGAACGATCTTTTATTAGCAAATTGAAACAATAATTTGACACAGATCTAGAAGTAAGTGTAGAAGGACACTTCCCAAATTTCTTTTATCTAAGTCATTGTGTAAGGTGTTATTGTGTTCACAAGCATGCTATTATACAGACCGAGAGACACGAGAGACAGTCAACCCTTTCACGGATTTGGTTCAACATTTTATACGAAACTAAAGTCCTGATGATAAAAATTGTACAAAATTTTTATCCAATAAACTATTTAAGTTTCTGTGTTATCGCATTCACATAAACGCCGACAGACGTCTACACATACTTGCAGTCGACGGAGTTTGTCCAAAATTTAATAGAAATCTACAAATTATGTGTTAAGATTGCATACCAAAGTTCACCACTCTAGCTCTAATAGTTTTCAAGTTATCATGTTCACAGTCACACAGACAAATAGACATAACTGAAAAAGGTTTGAAATTCACATTAAACTCGTTATATAGTCGAGTATATCCATCATTCGTTAGACTTTGATCCATGGCTACTATGACGCAACGACGCATCATAATCGCAAACGGTTATTTTTAAGATTTCGTTTCGTGAATCCTGAACTATTGTTTGTTGAGATTCCATGTTCTTTATCTACTAAGGTTTAATCACAGAGAATGAGAAATTACATTCTATCAATTTTTAAAATCTTGAATAAGATTAAATTTGAATTTCTGAAAATTTAATCTATTGTTGAAGTTTTAAGGTATTTTAAAGGAGTCAGTATATTAACTTTATCAACAAACATTAATTTTCTTCAGTTATTTAAAAATATTATGAACTGAAGGAACTCTTCTCGATAAAGAATAAATGGAATTTAATAATTTGAAAAATACTTTTCATTTTTTAAATTTTACATCCATACATTTTAAATTATTGGTACTTTACAAGAGACAAATACATTTTTTAATAATGTTCCACAATAATTGTTAATTTGTATATTAAAGAATACGTGAGTTTAGTGAGAAAAACGTTTTTTCAAATTTACATGGTTTAGGCTGTCAAATTAACAATGTATCAAAAGAAAAGAGTTATTCTTAAATTTAATAACCGTCAAAAAACGAGTTAAAAATACAAAAAATACTTTAATAAGTGTTTACATTGTTTATACATTGTAGACGGCTTAGTGTCCAAGCGCGTCTCAATGACCTCACGATGACGTATTCTGGTTAGTTCCTTACTGGCGCACTGTCTAAGTGAAGTGCTTGCTATAAAAGTTGTCCCACTAGGGTCTATGGGAGTGAGTCCTTTGATTCTTCTTCTCTGTGGGTTTAAAGAAAAATTGGGGTCCTTTTTCTATGTGACAATAATAATAATCCTATCTTAAAACCTTTACCTTCCTGTAGTATAAGATTCATATTTAGATAGTTCATCCTGATGAAATAATGACACTTCTATAAGTTTCTATTACCAGCCTGGATATATAAATCCAAGCTTTATATGAAAGAAATTTTGATCCATAAGTAAAGGTTGGTAAATGTTCCAAACTAAAAAATTCTATATAGAAAAGTTTTGTAATAAAATAGTGGTATTTGATCTATAAAAATGTCTTTGCATTTCAAAATGTTTGGTTTCGTCGACGTCGCTTTATATAAAGTATGTTAGAACAGTGGTGCGGAAATCCTTTTCATCTCTGAACCACAATTTACCTTCAAATTTTGTCTTTAGACGTTTTTTTAATCGTCAACGTAGATAGAGGGAAATTCTTTTTTGGTATTTGCGCTTATGTTTCTGTTTCATTAGAGATCTGAAAAAAGAGATAATTTTATGAAGAAATGGTTTTTTTATGCATAAGGTAATAAATACTTTTTAATGAAATATACTATAAAAAACTTTAGTTATAACATTTCATTGTGAGGGATGTGCTTGCAAAGAGCTCATGACTGCTTCTATGTTCGGATCTTTATTGGAAATCTTAAGCCGTTAGTCATCCTCTGAATCCAACCGACATGGATATTTTGTTATAATGGCAGCTGATTTTGACAAGCCGTTTTTACTTCAGCAGGTCGATGGAAACTGAATCAAAATATTATCTTCAGTTTCTTCAAATCGGCATATTATTTTCCAATCGATATAAAAAATTTGTAAAGACGATGACTGGAATGCTCACCGCTTCTTAGCTGGAAACGTCAACTAACCTTTCTTTTTCTCATTTAATACCTTTTAAAAATAGGAAATGAAAATAGATCACGTATTAAACCATCTAATTGCGGAGTATTGAAAAGAAAAGACTGCTTAAGCTGATGCTATCTATATAACAATTAACAATAACAACATCCTTTATTTTATACAATTCTTCATCAATATCATTTGTAACAAGAGCTTCTCTATGTAACATGTAATAGTTGAATAATATATGGGGGGGTAATATTATTTATTTACTCTATTTTTCCTTTATTATTGCCTGTTAATGTTATAGCACCGTTTCAGCATATCGCGACACAATGTGTCTACGTAAGGTCATTTGTTTCAAAATATCTACTAATAATTTCAAATATTTTTTATTCAATTGCTTTTCTTTCCAAACTTTGAAACATAAAAATTCTTCTGCTATGTCTTCTTCATATTTTAAATGTTGCGATATTTTTCTCCATGTAGAATTGATATCATTTTAATTGCTAAAGAAAGAATGAGTGATAATCCAGGTTTATTTTGTTTTAGACTTTTCCCTAACAAATACGAAATTCCCAAGAATGCCCGTAAATTCTCGTAAGGAATTGTTGCGTTTTTTTCAGAAATACTTTCATTATTCAACTCTTTTTTAAAATATGTTTTAGATTTATTGGCTAGTTCTTTAAGTTTTGTTTACAAATGTCTTTGTAATTGAGAGGATTTCATACTTTTATTTGCTACTTTATCCATGCAATGAACACCCAACGGATGCCAGTAGTAATGGTCAGTCCGATCCAAGTTGCCTGTGAATTGCACCACAGAGAAGGTTGAGGGCATCTGAAATTAATAATTATCTTTTCTCTATATGGACGCTTCACACTTCAATCACATAAGCAGGTATTAGTATCAAAATCTTTTTTATTCTATAATAGAGAGTAAATGGAACACTTATTTTTGTCATACGAATCTCAATAAATATATTGTTAATCATATTCGGATTGCTCTGCTACTAAATTTATGAATTTCTCGCTGGTAGATAGATCTGTCATTGGAAGTACCGTCTCGTTTATTGAGGTTGCCTAGTTTCAGCATCTCTGAAATAATTTTTACAGCTTGTATTTCTTGTATTTACGCGTTGAATATCATTTGTTTATTTTCCCACTCTGAAAACTAGACGATTAAATAAAAAAATGAAATCGAAGAAAAAAATATAAATAGGTAGGCGAGGCACAGAATGGGCCTGCACAACGAATATCACTTGAACCACGAATATAAGACAATACAAACACAGTTTTTCTTAATTCGAATCCTTTAATAAATAGAATATTTATTTTCATCAGCATCAGTTTCAAATTATCGAATTTCCGAGTATATAACTCAACAAAACATTTAAATAATCAATAATATTTAATAAAGCCTACTAATAGTTGCTTGGAATGTTATTCAAACCATTTGCCAAATAATCTGGCAAATGCAAGAATACTAAAATAATAAGGAAAAATCAGAATTATTCAAAAAGACAACAATTTTCAAATACCACATTGATTACCAAAAAAATCATTCTATTCATCTTATACCAATCGGATTATATTTTTAAATGAGTTTCTAGAAATTTATCATTTAAAATATACACTGAAAGAAGTTTTTAAACTCACATTAAACTTGATCTATACTCGAGTATCTGAATCATTCGTTAGGCACACATTGGCGCATCGAAATCGCAAACGGTAATTTTTACAATTTCGTTTCGAGAATTCTGTACTTTTGTTTATTGAGCTTCCATGTTCTCAATATGACCCTACGAACTCTCAGAGAAAACTTGGGTTTCTTTTTCTCTGTGGACAAACCATATCATATAGGAGACTAATAATGATAATCCAATCTTAAAACTTTTACTTTCGCGTAAATTCACGTTTACCTTTCGATAAATCATCCGAATGAAGTTATAAAACCACAACTCTAATTTTAATTTACCAGCATAGATATAAAGATCCAAGCTTTATATACATAAATATCAGTATACTTCGCATGTTAATTAATACTATATAAAAAAGTTTGCTCTATGTTACTGGTAACTTATCTAAAAAAACGTCTTTGTTCATCAAAGTGTTTGGTTTCTATAAAATATCTTAAGACAGCGGTTGAGCACATTATTTTCATTTGTTGACCTCCCATCTTGATTAAAATTTTGTCACGACTCCTGTTTGGACAATAGAGGTTTATTTAATCGTCCACATAGTTAGAGGGAAATTCTTTTCGACAATTGTGCTTATGTTTCTCTTTTATTAGAGGTCTGAATAAAACATATACAGTAAAATCTCGCATATCGAGCAAAATAAATTGTAAAAAAATAACTCGCTTAACGAGCGACTATTAACATAACGAGTGACAAGGAAATGGGAATTTTGTCCCTGCTACTGTCATATCCACAGAGCTTTTATTTTGCTTTAATTCTTATGAAACTTTGTTCCTAGTACTTGTTCATGGACTTTTAACTATAACCTCTTTTAACCGTTAATGGAATGAGATCTTTTGTTTTGATTTCTTTTTTCTAGTAATAAACGTTTTGAATGGAACGTAGGACTTTGATTATTTTCATTTTTTGATTCCAGAAATATTTTAGGCCATGGTTTTTTAAAACCTATTTTTCGGACCTGCATTTTCAGTTCTTGAAAAGCTTTGTCAAAAATTATGTGACGTAGCTATATCAATCTGTGTTTAGTCCTCGTGTCGCTGGCATCTTAGTGGCACTTATGTTCACGCATTTTTCTAAATACGTATTCAGTCGTATTATTTGTGTGTATGTGTATGTTTTGGCAAAGTGTAAGAACACTTGCAAAAATGTCCCCGAAGCAAACTCCGCAAGAAGACGGACCTAAGAAAAAAATAACCTTAGAAATGAAACATAAAATCATTTCATAAGCGAGAACGAGGTGTGAGCTTGGCTGGACTAGTGCGCACATGCAATCGGTCTACTTCATCGATTTGCCTTATCCTTAAGAACAAGAACAGGATTAAGGGGACAGATGCTTCAAAGGGGGCGAAAAGAACACTGTCTACGAAACGGTTAAACCAATGTTTCTTGGCGCAGTTTCATGTTCCGTTGAGAAATGCTGTTTTGTATGTGCAGTGCGCGTTTTATCGCTCCCATGCACATGAGTCACCTGAAAAGTAGAGATGGAGCACGCAATGCCCGCAGCATTTCAAGCGTGTACCGGAAATTTTTTTAAACTTAAGAAATCATCAGTAGCTTCGCTTTCAGCATGGAAGGAAGCTAGTTGCTTCTCTTTTTCATTAAACGTTAGGAATCTAGATTTAAAAAAAAATCTGAAAACGGCAATTTCCGGACGCAATGCCGGTGGCCTTTCTAGCGTGTACTGGACAAATTTTTTTAAGTTAAAAAAAGTCAGAGGCTTCGCTTTCAGCATAGCGGAATACTCGTAGCTTCGCTTATTCATTGAGAACCGAAACACGTGGAATAAAATACATAGAACTGAACCGATATTCCAACAGTAGAAATACAAACGAAGTTTTATTCAAATTAGAATGAATCGACCAATCATATCGAAGAGATGATCAAGACAGTCCAATCGAAACGAGGCGAAATATGGCGTTATGTGCAAAATGCCGATGGAAAAATTAAGTTCCTCGCATGCGCAAATGTCGCTCGTTAAATATATTATTTGGCAACCAAAACTAATGTTCTCTCATCTCCGTTCTTTGCGGAAAAGAGTTGGCGATCCTAACAGGAACGATGTAAGTGGGTAGCGTTAACTCATCATTAACTGCCTCGGCTTGTTCGAGAAGTTTAAGATTAGAACCGGCATCGACAGCATTGTAAGACACTGTGAAGCAGCAAGCTCCGACATAAAGTAGCAGGGAACATTATCGCCGACTTCAAGAAGTTTGTAAATTTTGAGGGTCACCTGCCGCAACAGGTTTTTAATTGTGACGAAACGGCTCTCTTCTGGGAAAAGATACCGAAGAGGATCTATATAACAGAAGAGGGGAATGAATGCGCTGCCACTAACCAATCAAAGACCGTCTCATGCTGCTGTTTTGTGCCAATGCAAGAGGAATGATAATGCTTTGTCGGAGTTATGCCACATTTTAAAGAGTCGGCAAAAACAAATGTCTGTATGCAGCTTTCTATTAAAAAAGTGTTAGGTATGTAACATAATTCTTATAAAAACGCAACAAGTCTATACAAACTCAAAGGAAATTTTTAAAATATAAAGGAATCAATGAACTCAATACTTCTAATTATAATATAATAAACTAATTATTTCTATTTCTTTTTGTTTTCTGCAAATCGAGATTGCGTTCTGTGTTGGTTGATTCTGCTATAAAAGAAAAGATGAAGCTGATTCATTCTTCTTCAGAAGCATATATACAATTTTCTTTGAACAAACGCCGCACATAAAATTTTTTGAGTATTTTTCGGCATGGAACGCATTATCGTATTTTACATTGATTTACACGGGCAGAATTGTCTTGTATAACGAGTCAGCTTCTGGAATGAATTATGCTCCTTAAACGAAGTTTCACTAAATTTTATGAAGAAATGGTTTTATTTATGCACATGGGAATAAGAATTTCTTTTAGAGTATGATACTCTAAAAAACTTGACTTCACAGCAATTCATTTTGATACATTTATGATTAAAATGCACTATTTAAATTTTTTCGTAACAACATTATCAACTATCGAATAATTTAATTAAATTTTGAATTTACCCGCGTGCCGCCACCTTGTTGGGAATTCGAGAAAAAATTGATTTCAACATTCCATATTATGTATAATACTGAATTTTAAATTAAAAACTAAGAATAGAAAAAATATGGAGATAAAAAAGAATTCTGCCTTTTAATACACTATTAAAATGTGTTTTAAAAAATGTTTTTTGGTAAATTTATTGTGTGCAAGTTAAATAATTTATATAATTTCCAAAGAAATGGCGTTTCTTTCTTTGGAGTAAATCCATTATACAACAAGTATCGGAAGCGGGTTTCTTTTCTTATTCAATACGGATACAATCGCAGTATTAAATAAATTTATTTCTTCTGTTTATTGTTGATTTAAAATTTCACGCCAGCTTTTCTGAAACTTGTTAATTTTGGGATCAGTAGATGGCGCTCCTTCGATGTAACCTTGTCCTTATTTTGAGGTATCAATTCTTGGATAATTCGGTTGTAGTTTTTTATATTACGTAAAAATCTAATTAAATTTTTTGTTATTGAGCGTGAAATTTACAGGTAAATTGCTTCTTGATTGGAATGAACTTTTTTAAATTGATAATATCTATAGTTTGACATGCTATCTGTAAATTAGGACGTCTGACATGCATGCTGTGAAAATCGTCCAAAGCTCTCTACAGGGCAGACCACTGGTTCTAGATCTACCACATTTGGTGCGTAGTTACTTCGTAGGTATTAAATGCTTACAAAGAAAGAGGTTTTCAAAATTTTTATTACATGTTCAGTTAATTAAAAATTATTTGAAATTTTAATGTTTTTCCTCAATAATTTCGGAACAGATTATCGCATAAAAAATATTTTTATACCACTTTAAAAAGAATTACTTTTTCAGTGATACCAATTTTATTTTTGCTTAACAATTTTCTTTAATTTCCATAAATTTTTTAAATTAGTTTCAAACTTAATTAACCTCTTACAACAAAATAGCAAGATCGTGAATAATCGATATTAATATTTTAATAGATCTCGTGCATGTGAGGAAAAGAAAAATGGTGAATTCTTCAGTTTAATGCAAATATATTAGTAAACATTAGATGATTTATCAAAAGGACTATTACGCATTAAATCCATCATACTGTGATGTGAAATTTGGAGAAAGTGTTACCGGTTCAGGTATTCTTATCATCTATTTTATTATCGACATCTGATCTATGTTTAAATTTACTATGTCAGAAATGAAATGTATCTCGCTGCTTTGAAGTGGAGCTTTCGAACGAAGCTAAACGTCATTCTCAACCGTGGTCAGATGACAAAGATAACAACAGAAATCTTTGACCATCGACTTCTAATTTCACTTGCACCAGACCCACATACATGACGGAACTTTGGGGGAATCGGGTTTCAAGCTTGGAACCCTCCAGACTCAATAACAAGACAGCACCACCCAGATATCATGGACATTTGCAACAAGTGTGATTTTTTTTCTGAATCTTGTCATGACAAACTTGACGCGACAAATTTGCATCGAAACTTCTGAAAAGTAACATAGCATAATCGATCACTCCCTTGCAATGCTAAATTGCAGTGAAACTGATACGGCACACTTATGACTCATGACACAACGACGAAGCGAAAATTCCCCGCTCTCTCTTCTCCTGACAGAATATACAACCAGCAATACCTTCGTCGTTGTAAAGGGCAGGGCCAAATTTACACATTTTTTTCTGTGTCAATTTTAGAATCAACGGAATAAAAGAAAACTCAAAACACCTGTATCATCTGGCTGGGATTTCGAAAATTTCTTTATATCGCGAAATTTGTGTTGATTTAGCGAAGTCCCCGTGGCGCAATCTATTAGAGTGCACGCTCTTCCTGGTCTACGGAGGTTACTGCGGGTTCGAAACCCGGGGTAGCGCTGCCCGAAATCGGTCGCACGACCGTCTGTCAGGGTGAAAGGGACAAGTCCCACCATGGTTTATAATCACGCACGTGGCACGACTGAGGTGGAAGTACATATAATATTTACACACACACGGGGCAGTTTGCAATGGACTTGACAAGACTGCAAATTTGCAGACAACTTCACAGCAAGGTTCTCGCATGGTGACCTCAAAGTTTTCGTTTACTTGCTGCAAGTTTGCAGACTTGAATCTTTGTTGCAAACAAAGGTTGCTATATGGGCACAAGGTCACCGCGGTGCTGGTGGACACGGAAATTGTGTGCCAATTCAGATGTTGTCCTCATCATTTGACTACGGTTCAAAATTACGAGATCAGTCCCAAAATAGCCCTCGTGCTGCTTCAAAACGGGACCTTAATATAACTAAACCAAACGAAGCAAAACGTCATTCTGAACCGTGATCACATGACAACAGACCCGACAATTATACCTCCAAATTCCTGATCATACTAGAAGTAGAAACCTTTGACCATCGATTTTTGACTTAATGTGCATAGCACGTGATCCACACACACAACGGATCTTTGGAGGAATCCAGTTTCAAACCTGGAACCCTCTAACTGCGGAACTGGTGGACATAAACATTTGAAGAATAGTGTGCCTATTCAGCTATCTTTCTCGTTATTTGATTACGCTTCAAAATTTGGAGTCAGTTCCAAATTATCCCTCGTGTATCTTCCAAACGAAATTTTAATCTAATTAAGCAGGAAAAGAGGGTCGATGATTTTTTTCTTCTCAAGAATTCTCCATTCTGAGCAGAGAGGGTTCTTGAGAATCATAACAATATTTACCATCTGATCTAATAATATTTTTTCAAACATGATTCATAAACATTTATATTTTATATCATTCCCGAAAAGAAATTCGAACAAAAGAGGTGAAATCTTCTCCCAAAAAATCGAATCCTCTGTAGACGAGTTCTCTGATTTTTTTATTTTGGTTTCTCAGAACATCCATGAGGTTCCCTTGGTGAGGGTTCACTTCCATCTTCCAGTAACCCTCCAATTTAAGTGATCGCCAAATCTAATTGGATTCCATATCAAGCGCTAAATTCGAATAAGTTCTTTCTTGAGTCCAAAAAGAGCGATAGAGAATAATCATGGCAATCTTTCCAGAAAATTATGTTCTTATCTTAAGTAAACATTGAGAGTTACAACAATAGGAACATGAAATTTAAGATTTTCAAAGTATGTTTAAGCCATAACATTAGAAAACTCCACTTTAAACATTAATTAATATCTTCAATCATAGTGTTTGAAATTTGAAGATTCCCATTCACTTAACATTATCACCGGAAGTGGATGGGTAAGGCGGAAGTCCTACTTTACCTCAAATAAACAAAACAGTAAACTCGTCCATAAGTCAACAACTCTACTAGTAAATTCTTTTAAATGCATACAGGGTGATTCGAAAGTCCTTAGTCAAAATTTAAGGGCAGGCCATCAAACAGAAAGAAGTCATTTTTAGTATAGCACATGAAGTCGAACTTGCAAAGGGCGACCACTACAGTGGGCTCTCTGCCAGTGAACTAAGTAAAAGAAGCGGTTTCACCACGACAAATCCTTTGAACACTTTCTTAAAGTAAAACAAAGGCTTGTTGTCGATTTGCCATTGTTACAGTCAGGTTGCGTGCAACTCGTAATGTTGTTATACATGCAACTGTGATAATGTGCTGTTGAAAATTTGTAATTCATTAAATCTGTGTTGTATATTTTATCTGGCTAATCATTTTCTTTTACTTAATTCACTGACAAAGAGCCCCTTGTAGCGGTTGCGCTTTGTTTTTGAGTCCTCATGCTCAGTTGTAAAAGTGACGTGTTTCTGTACGCCTGACCTACCCTTAAAGTATCTAAGATCCTTTAATTTGCCCTGTCTATAACTTTAAGGGAAGTCGTATATGTTATTTGAGGATCAGGTTGCTCATCAAGGTAAGGGCAACGGCTCTGAAATATTTAAAATGCCTTGGGACAATGCTTTACAAACATCAACCTCTAACAGAATTCAAAAGATTTTCAAAAGCACTTACAGCATTTCTAGCAAGTCCACCTCTCCCAAGCACTCACACCACAGCAGCTTAAAGGCTTTTGGTCCACAACTGTGCATGAATCAAACGTCGGATCTTCATATGAAATCAGATCTCATACTTAGGGGGTCTATTCTGGTACGCTCGATTGGGTTGGGAGACGTCACTTTTTCCGTTGTTAACGGCCGGGAAAAGTGACGTCTCCCAGCCCAACCGGGGGTACCAGAATAGACCCCTTAGAACCTTTCAATTTCGAAGCCAAGGCTATATTAACGGGTCTATTCTCGTACTCCAGTTGGGTTGGGAGACGTCACTTTTTCCACCCGTTAACGACAAGTGCGATTCTCATACCCGTTTTTCCAACCGGTTGGGATCTCGCTCGGTCGAATAAAGGACTCCGCCAGCTCTTTACCTGGCGTAAACGCTATTCTCTAGCGAGAAGTGTTGTTTCGATATCAGAACTTATCAAATTTTCGTTTAAAATGCTATCAGCTAAGACGCTAATTGTGTTTTGAAAGGGTTTATCGGGATAAATGTAATCCATTTGACCAATCTGAAGAAGAATTTATCAATTACTTTAGATTTTTTAAAAAGTAGTTAAATCTTTTATCGAATTTAAGTATTTTAATCTAATAATTTAATACGACAATCTAAAGTAATTAAATCTTTAAAAGAAGTTAAATCTTTTACTACTCCATCAAGATAGTCAATAATGATAGTTGATAATTAGCTAAGATCAATTACATTTAAAGATTTAATTACTTAATATTTTCTTATTGAATTAAATTATTAAATTAAATTAGGGTAACATTTTAACATTTTTTTAACATTGAGTGTGGAGTGACTTTCCTTATTCCGTATATATCATTACAATTTTTTTCATTTGGGTTTTAATTCAAAGAAATTTGTCAAATATTTACAAGGTAATTGCAAAATCTAACAATAAAAGAATTTTTCTTGTTCCTTGATAAAGATGTAATTTTTTAAATGTGGTGAAAACTTGCTGAATTTAATAACTTCTTTCATGTTTTATTCTTTTATGTAATTGGAAAAATAAACAAATGGCTTTTTAATATTAATTTATAAGATTTATTCATGTTAAAATAATTGGCATGGAAAAAAGTTTATTACTTTTCCTCTCTCTAGAAAACTGGTAAAATTACATCAATATATTGAAAAAAAGACTCCAATCTATGTTCTATAAATGTATAATATTATTATAAATGTATATTTTGAATGTTATTAATAAATGTATATTATTATAAATGTTTAACTCCCCTTAACAATGGACTTATGAAAGCAAGAAAGATGCATTATAATGCATCTTATAAGAGCAGAAGTTAAATCTTCCCACCTCTTACCCTTGGTGTCTTTTGAAAAGATGCGATCAACTTTCCCACTTAAAATTTGTGGATGTTTTTCAAAATAATCCAACATAATTTCGAATTGGGAAGCAAATGTACGCTTCGCCATAGTTCCTTTGGCGATTCAAAACTCGAACTGAATCTGAAACCATGAAACAATGCCGATCGCTTGATTTGCTGCGCGCACAGCAGAAATACGTCACTTCCTAGCGTAAAGCGCGATGTTCGAAACGACCGAGGTACGAGAATCAGACCCCTTCTTTCGGTCGAGAAAAAGACATTAACGTCTCGCTGTCGAAAGGCGAAACGCTCCCAACCCAACCGGGGTACGAGTATAGACCCGTAAGAGGTCACCGCGGTCCCAGTTCGGAATGAACACTTGTTGCTGTTTATTTAACTATTAACCATTCATTGAGAATGGTGTATCGGAAATTAAGAATTATCTGTGCTGTTGTTCTAGAGTTCTGAATGGAGAGAACATGCCGCTCGGGAGATACAAGTGAAGGTGAAAAGTCTTTTTCTCCGCCATCTGCGTTGCTATAAAAGCAATGGTTATGGATATGTTGAGGCCATTTTTTCCGTTGTTGGGATTCTGTATAGTTTGTGTCAGTTATCAAATTTAAGTATTTTGAACTTTATTTTTCTTGTTCACTGCGTACCTGCCACGCCCTCTTTCTTTTGCATCGAGCCACAGCTATTTTCCTCTGGATCTCGATTTTGTGATTGTAGCATTTAAAAAGTATCTTTCGTTAGTAAATACATTCTACTTTGGTGGTACAAACCTGTACTTGTCGTAAAAGGAGATGAATTTTTTATTAAAATTCAGTCTTTTAAAACAAGCAGTCAGTAACAAAATACAGTGGCTTAAGATTCCAGCTTCAGATGGCTCAAAAGATGACTTTCTTTTGGTCAGTGAGCGAATCTGCAACAGATTAGCCCATTAATTGTCAAACTTTCTTTTTTTGTGTTTGTAAGCGTGCAGTCTCTATAGTTTATTTTAATGCAGTATATTTTAAGTTGTAATTGTTTTTAAAATTTCAACCAACTCTTTATTGATTTTGCATTTATTTTTACTCTACCCTAATTTTATTTTCTAACACTTTGAAGACATGGCGTTTTATATTTGTCTTTATTTTTATGAGAATTTTAATTACGTTATATTCTATTTATTGTTAATTATTGTTTAAATTAAAGTTTTTTAATGTTATGGCTTAAAAATATTTAGAAAATGTTGAATTTGATGTTCGGATGGCTGTAGCTCTCAATGTATACTTAAGTTAAGAGCCACATTTTGTTTAAAGGCTCACATAAGTGACCATTATCGCCCCTTTTGGTGACTTCTAAAGGCTTGTTTGGTGTTTAAATTTTGAACCAAACGATTTAAATAATCATTGACAGTTAATGTTTAACGAAAAGATTTAGCTAAATCCAATCACTCCATTTGTGATTTAATTTTTTTTGCCGTTTTAAATAATAAGAATTATACAAACTCAAAGAAAAGAGAATTCTATGTTTTGTGCACTAAAGAAAGAAATTGTTCGAAGTTCGCGCTCGATACATTAAATCGGAAGGTTACCGGAAAACGATCTTTTAAACTAAAATAAATAAAACAGAAAACTCATTCTTACAGAGTGGGAAGAAAATCAGCATTATTTTTAAAAATTCTTAAAAAGACGTTTATAGCTTTTGGAAATTCTGAAAAATAAAAACAATTAAGACGAGATAATGATACAGAAGTATCTTTACCCACACAGCACGAAACTTCCTGGGGACGTACGAATTGCCTCCATCACCTCCTTAAACCCTCCCGGGAGAAAGGGGAGCTTTCATGCTCGTTGCTACGATGCGCGGGGCTGGAGACCCTGACAACGTGCTTAGTGGTATTTCTGATTGATGTGCTTAGCGGGAGGCTTTAAAGACAAGCTTCCGTAGACGATACATCGATGGATATTTTAAAGATGACCTTCCCTAAAAGATGCGTTACTGGATGTTTTACAGATGAGCTTACTTAGAAGATGTGTTAATGTGTATATTGAAGTAATAATAACGTGTAAAAGCAATAACTTGTAAAATACATTTGAATCATTAATTGCAGAATGGGAACAAGTCACAAATACTAATTTTACAAAAGACATAAAAAGTCATTTATTATCGTTCTTGGTGAAGCAAAGTCTAATTTTTTTCTAAAATATGAAGTTGTCTTCTAATACACATTATATATACATTTTCCGCTGATGTGAGAAAATATTTCACTAAACAAAACATTAAATTGCAATTTAAAAAAAAAAAACACTTCATTCAATGAGCGTGAGTTGAGAAACATATTTTAAGAAGTGTATAAGATCAACATGCGAGTAAGTGGAAATTTACTTTGGATTTGATTTATTTATTGTACTTAAGTTGGATAATCATAGTTTTTACATTATCTTAGTATTACGACAACGATAAAGTTAATCCCTTAAGTTTGATTTTCATGACAAAAATTGAAAACATTGTAGCAAATCATAAAAAATAAAAAAACAATTTTTAAAACTTTGTTAAAGAATGGAAAAATGGGAGCAGATAATTTGATACAATTGAAAGACATATATTAATTATTTTTTATTTTAAGATTATGTAAAAGTAATTTCTAAGCGATTATGTTTTTGAAAGACATTACGGAAAAAACCAACATTTGGACTTTAATAAGCTAATTGAGATTTTTCTCTTGTTCCTAACGAGTCAAATTTCATCAATGTTGGACGGAATATTATTGAATAAATAAAATTGTTTGAAGAACACATGCTCACAAACAGAAAATCTGCTTTATATTTCTACTAATAAATAATGTGTGTGTTAGCGCTCTACAGGGCAGAGTGATGGATTTAGATTTACGAAATTTGGCACAAGCATATTTTGTTGGTTGTTAATGTGCAGCTTGGAGTGCTATGTAATTGAAAGTTTTATTAGAATTTCAATTACATAAAAATTAAGCAATCTTTCGGCATTTTTCCATAATAACTTGCGAAATATTTGTAAAATAAAATTAATTTTTACACCATCAAAAAATACAAAATTACCTTCACAATGATATGAATTAAATTGCTGTACAGTTTATTCACCTAAATTTAATAACTTTTTAAAAATATTTTTATACATAACTAGCCGCCTTCGGCGACCAGCTTGTTTGCCGGAAATATGATTTTAATTGAATCTTGTATCATTTTACATTCATGGCTGCTTTAATTTCAAACTTTCTATTCAGGAAATGAATGGCCTTAGACCTGTTCTGTTCATTACCTACATAAATGACCTCAATAGAGTCTAATAACTGACCATGCAATGCAACATCTAATTGCACATTGCTGGCGCCATCTTCACTTTCTTATTTCTCTTGCGAAAAAATTCGATTTTAACTTTAAAATGGCGCAGAGCATTTTATGGCCAGTTTGTTTTAACTAAATTTATACATGCTTAAAAAAGAATGAAGACATAGCAACCATAACCATTCAGCTTTTTGAATATGTTTCCTAATATACATAATATCTTAAGGTGCGTATACACTTGCGAGCAGACGCCGAATAGAATCGTTTGTGAACAGATGCTCGCAAGTGTAGACGGGTTATTTTATTTCCCGCGAACGGTCAGGGTGCTACTGGCGTCGAGCCAAAAACTGTCGGCTCATCGAAGAATTCAAAGAGATTCGCTATTCTAGTTGGTACGGGTTAATGTGCTGTTCGCTGGATACGGCGAATCTGCTTCGAACTTGAAAGATCATATTTAGATAAGCGTGTGCTTCTTAATTTTTTTTTTTTTTTGCCTTTTCTCTGGTAATTATGGAGTGGACAGAACTAAACATATTCATATTAATAGAAGTTTACAGAAATTAGCCTTTTCTCTTGTATCCGAACCGCACGGACCGTTGTAGAAAAAACTTAAAAGAAGGTTTCCCGACAGAAAAAGGTGAGGAAATAAAAGTATCAGTGACCCAGTGTAAGAAAAAGATTATATTCTTGCTTCCACCGGCACAGAGAATAAAGAATTCCATGGAAAAAGGAAAATATAAGTTATAAAATATAAAGAATACAAATATTATATATTTTTTAAACAATTTTAGTTTTTTTATTCTTGAGAACAATTTTTTTACAACATTAGTTTTATATAATAAGTTTTCAATTGCTAGTCATCTTGGTTAAGTTACTAATTCATAATACATATTTATTTAAAATTTCCCCATTGTTTGATGAGGTTAAAAAATATGAATTTTATATAAAAATTGAAATTAATGCGAAAAAGAACGAACTTTTTTTGTGCTTGCTTCTGAGATAGAACATTTTAATATTAAAAATTTTGAACAAAATATCTACGCATGGTGAAATTTTCCTTAATCAAAATGTCTAACACCAAAGAGACCTGAATTGTAATGATTGTGAAATTAAAATGAAACTTAAAATATATAATTAGAAAGAACAACGAAATTAAGTGTTTTCGTTTTTGCAATTGTTATTTAATTTGGTTAAGTTACTAATTCGGAGCGCATATATACTTCAAATGTCAGCTTTGTCGTTTGATAAGATATTGTAAGATTAGCTTTAAAAATATGAATTTTATGCAATCTGAAAATAATGCTAAAAGGATTAATTTTTTTTCAACTCTGCTTTTGAATATTTTTATATTAAGTGTTTTTTTTAATATTAAGTGTATTGAACTAAATGACTACGCATAGCCAAATTTTCATGTTTTCTTAATCTAAATATCTAAAACGAAGGAGACCCAAATTATAATGGTTGCGAAAATTGACATGAAAGTTAAAATTAGAAGGTAAAACGAAAATAAATACTTCCTTTACTGCAATTGCTTTTGGTTAAGTTATAAATTCGAAATGCGTCACTATTAATATTTTACTTTTGTTGTTTGATAAGACTAAAATGTATAAATTCGAAATAATTGTAATATTAAGTGTTTTTAACTAAATGTCTATGGTCATGGCCCAATTATAAATTCATCTAAATTAAAATGTCTAAAATTTAGTTTAGTTACATTAACGTCCAGTTCTGAAGAAACGCGAGGGCTCTTGGGACAGACGTTGTCATTTTGAACCGTGGTCAGATGACAAGGACGGCACCCTCTCCAAGCTTCCACATCACACCAGCGGGGGGGACATTAGGCACGGCAGATCTTCTGGAGAATCGGGTTTCGAGCCTGGAGCCCTCCGGCCCCGAAACTGAAACCTTATCGCTATGCCGCTGAGGCCGTTTAGAATGGCTAACAGAAAATAACCTGAAGCACAATAATAGCGAAATCAAAAAGAAGCTTTAATCGGTAATTAGAAAGTAAAACGAAAATATTTTTTTCCAATTACTTAAAAAGAATCAGTTTGAAGTTGGTGCAACAAAATATTTCACTTCACAAGTCTTATCAAATAAAGTAAAAACCATTTCACTGAATGAGGTTTTAGTTGAACATTTAAAAATGTATGTAATATTAAAACTGTGCAAGTGAAATTCTACTTTGGAGTTTATGTATCAAAGAAAGCAAACTTCGTTAACCACAGCTTTAAAAATAGAAAAAATATTTACACGATTAAGCGATTTGATAACAGAATTAAATTAGTTTGATTTTTATAACAATGAAAAGTATTGTTGGAAATCATAAAAAAAAATATTGTTTTAAAAAATTGTTGAAATCAAAGGGAAAATAGTGCGATAATTAATACTTTGGTAGCGGGTCTCGTAAAAATACGATTTGTTTTGTTTTTGGATTAACCCAATGTGAGTTTCCTTATTCAAAAATTTGAATTCCGTATGTGAGAGTGAGGTAAAACCGGATACCTTGGTTCTGGCTCCATTAATTATCTTTTCTAGAGGACAGATTCAGAATTATTCTCTACTAGCAGTACGCGCACGGCGTTGCCCGTGGAATCAGGACTTTAACAAAATGAAAAAAAAAAAGAACAGCCCACAATGACATGAAAAAGTTTTGAAAACAAAATCAAAACAAAAGATACACATTTTTTTTATTTTCCTGCTTATTTTTTTTCACGCTACAGTACAGAGTACGTTAATCCAAAACAATATTACAAAATTGGAACGTGAAAATGATTATTATACAGCAAGCAAAATATAAATAAAATCCGAAAATAATAATCGAAGTAATTCATTCAGGTGAAGGTCATGACGTATCCTACGCGTCCGCCAATCAAAATTGGCATCAACGTTCGGAAGAAGTGCCGCTTTTGGAACTCGATCGAGAAAAATAACTCGCAACGGTCCAGAAAAAAATTAATTTAAAAAAAACGATAATAGATATTTTAACCATTCTTGTTTTAAATCCGACAGAACCGTTCTAGTTATAAGCTGAAAAAAATTGAAATTAATAGTGTTATTAGAAAGTCGGATGCAACAAATTTAAAATCAAAAGTAACATCTTGAAGCCAAAACTGGGTATTTTTAAAAAATTTCTCAAAATTCAGTAAATTGCGTTAGGAATTCAAAACTAACTTCATTAGAACGGAAATCGCGTGCTCTTTCCGATGGTCTATCTATTTTTGTCGTACAATTATTTGAAACCATTCTATTGAGAAATTAGTGCGAAAAATCAACCAAAACAACACAAAACATTAAATAAAAAAATTTCTAGATTAAAATTTAAAATTTCGGCTTCGAGGTGCATTCAGTCACCATTACGACTACCTGTGTGCCAAATTTCATGGCTGTAAGTGCGATAGATTCGTCTGGACATCGCAGACAAACACACACACACGCACACACACACACAAACATTGCCTTTTATAAGTATAGACTAGTCAAGAAGAAAGACTGGCCATAGAGGCTGTGCTGTTGCTATTGAATTCACTGCGACTGTGAAGATGCTTTTGTTTTAACCGGAACTGTTAGAGTTTTTGCATAGCATATAAGGAATAACTTTTGCTGTGACTATTCCTTTTTTTTCATGACTGAATTCTTTAAAGAAAAATTCAACACGAAAGTGGAAAGCATTAGGGGTTTTTAGAGAGAAAGGGAAGGAAAAAGGGTATAATTCTTAACAGCTTATACGTATCGAACGTTTTAATGTTAATGTTAAAAAATATATAGAACAACACAGCGCATTGCATTTAGATATTAGCTAAATAACGTCGAAAATATGAACAGTACATTCTTGAAATTTTTATAATTTTTTGAAACTCATCCATCTATTATGTGTATGAAAATTTTATTCATGTTAATAGATTTTTTACTATTAGTGATTTATTATGTTAATAACAAATTTTTATTTATTTATAATCAAGTTGAAAAATAGTATAGAACATTTTTGGTTAAATCGTATTTGATATATACGAAAGCACCGTTTATACGCCTTTCAAGGGACTGACGAAAAATGACGAATAAATGAAAAGACGTATACTCGAAATGAATTACAATGCATAATACGAATGCATCGGGACTGTGATGAAACGACCTATAAATATAATCGATGTATAAATGAGAAACGTATAAACGCCGCTTTACTGTACATTGTTTCACCATATCTTTCTGCATGGGTAAGAACAGAATGTCTTCTTTGCAAATCCTTTATGGAGATGTTTGGAATCTTTTTCACTTAAATTTTGGTTTTGTAATAGAGTATTGTACATATTGTAATCTAGTAGGATTCGTTTCCATAAAAGATAGCAATTTCCTAATGATAAAATGCGAGGAAATAGGTACTCTAATTAATTTTCAAATTTGTCCTTTTTTTATATTAATTTAAAGCAGGTTTGACCTTATTTTGCTATTTTGAACATACAACCCTGATTACTAAACAGAGTGGCGTATTCAAATTGGAGAGTGCTATCTGGACTGTATTTAATTACAATTACTTCTTTAATACATTGTAAAAGTATATATCTCCATTATTTTTTTAACAAATTTTTTCTGTCTAATAAAGTTGCCTACTCAATTAATTCAAGCGTAAATTGAATAATTCTCTAAATTAATCGCATTGCATTTATTGTCTTCCATGCTCTTCTTGCGAAGTTCAACTTGCTTCCAAAGACCTTCCCCCCCATTAAGAATCCTTCCTCTATAACTGAGTTGATGACTTAAGGGTTCAAAGTATACGCTGTTCGCGCAATTCTATGGAACCAGATGCATTCGTAATGAGAATAATTTATTCCAACACCCTGTGAGACTAAACAAACTCTTCTCATTTCGATTCGAAACGTATATAAAAATGATCCAAGTCATAAATTTTCAACACCTTCCCCCCCTCCCAGACCTTTCAAAAAAACCCTCCGCTATCGGTGATTAACGGCGATGATTGACGGATTCCAAGCCCATTCGTCCATTTCTATGGAACGCAATCTGTTCGTCTTGAAAAATTTCCTCAAACACGCAGCAAATCGTAAACTAACTGTTTTAATCATGTTCGGTTCGCCAAGTGTATACCCACCTTTAGAGAGCTTAATTTACAGATTCCATAAAGACTTTCATGAAATTAAATATGAAAGAAAATGTATTAAGATATTACTTCTCATTTCAACACTAAAAGACAAACACGCAATTAAATACTTGTTTAAACAATGAAAACGGTTTCAAAT
>BGPR01018364.1:12421-26581 GCA_013235015.1 Araneus ventricosus | reverse complement strand
AAGAAGAATGAAAAAAGAATGGGGGGAGGGGGGTCTTGGGAAAAAAGTGATAAAAACGTATCGGAGAGGGGTTGAGCTCAGGAAGAGCGTGACTGATGATTTTTGTCGCTGCTTCATCATTTTTTTTTCCTGTGTTATCTTCTTGAAGCAAGTGGTTGCGCTCTCTTAAATTGGCCATTTTGGATTCATTCAAGATGCTCTTTAATTGGATAAAAAGCGCTATCGTGTACTTTAAAGATGAGTTCGGTTTGAAAGAAAAGATTTATTGTAACTTTTTATCCCCCCACGCATCCTTTTTCCTACCCCTCCTCCCCCCCTCTCAAGGCTTTGGGGAGTTTTAAAGTGATTTTTGGAGTCCAATGCAAAGGTGGAGTTGGTTTGTTTTATCTGTGAAAAAAATTAGATTTCCCAGATTTTGGCATTGATACTTACACGGGGTCATTATTGTTTGATCGATTATTATATGTTTCCCCTCTGCTAACACAGATTGTCCATGTTCAGAATTTTCAAAATTGCATCAGCCATTTTTTTCTTTCTCTTTTTTTTTACTTCATTTTTTATTTTATTTTATTTATTTATTTTTTACTATGAGTATCGGAAGAAAAGTGGCCAATTACTTTTAAAATTAGCGTTTTTGTGTAGTTTCGTTAGCTTGGAAATTTGAAAAAAAATTTTGAAGGGTTTTTTTGTTTTTTTTAATGCAAGGAAATTTCACTCTTTGATTCCTAGAAGTATTTGAAACTATTTGCAGTGAAAGAAAAATGGCTCACCGTACAAAATATTGTAATTTTATTTAATGAGTCTGAATTATTTTGAAATCACTTGAAATCTAGGAATTCATTATGTATATTTTTCGGTTATTTTTTTTATATGATATGAATTAAAGGGACGATAGACTGTATTAAGTTTTTTGTAAATTTGTCTATTGACTTTTGTAAATTATTGGTTTGAGATACTAAAATCGTCATCCATTACCATTGTAACAGAATATTCAGCTAAACCGTACTGACATGTTAAACTCTATTATAAAGGTCAATAATAAGCCAGATTGCTGAAAGTGAATTTTTAATAAATGTAAGCTTTTATCATTAAAACTTTTGTGAAAGAATTTATATGCAAAAAAAGAAAGAAAAGGAACGTCTTCGAGAAAATAATATCACTATGAATATTATTTTCGAAAATCATTGAAAAAAAAAGTACTATGTATCATTCCATAGATGCTACTTTTTTTTTTTTTACTCGTATCCAAATATTAACTGGGTAATTAAAATTGATTAATAGATCATGGTATATAGTAGTTGCATTAACTAGTGTAATAAGTTTTTGGTGTATTTGATACAATAATATATTTTCCTAGTATCGCCATTATTATTAATTAGTTTAATTTTAATGAATAGGAGGGAAAGTCTGCTATTCTAACAATTTTATTCCAAAACTTGTATTTTCGACTCCTTTCAGCATCTCTATTTCTTTATTTCCCCTGATTTATTAATTACACGACATGTAAATAAATAACTCCAGACAAAATTACATTCATTAGCTGCACAACCTAAACCCTCCCCAACCTTCTGTCTCTCCTATCGCGGCAAATCTCACCAAACGAAACTCTTCAACTTTATTAAAATCTCCCAGAAACAGAAGATTGCGAGTGACACTGAAAGAGTTAAAATTAACTTATTAATTTCGGGCGCGTTAATCACCCCCCTTTTGCGCTGCTCGCAAAGAACTTTTCATTACACGTTCCCTCTGACAGAGCACTCTCCCCTTTCCTACACAGTTCGAACACAATAATTACATTCGAACTGCTAATCCTATTAGTTGTCTTTATTAGGTAACCTCTGCTGCTGTGTCCCGCACGTGCTCCTTTCTTTGCGCCACTCACAAAGCTCGCCGACTCTGACGTAGAGGGTGCGAGGGGCGTTGTCCTTTCGGCTCTATCGATTGGGCGGCTCGTGAAGTGGGGACCCTTTTTATTCAATTAGATTTATGGACGAGAGTATTAGGCTTATTGGATAGTAACCGCTGGTGGAGTTATGGTTTGTTTTAGTTATTACTGGTTGGCGATATGAGGGCGATTTTGTTTCATCTCTGTGTATTTATTTCTCGATATTTTGTAGATGACATTGTTTCTTTTCTGTTTTGTTTCCATGCGTCTCCTGGGAACTACATAAGTTCTGAAGAGAATTTTAGTTTATTTAGAGGTTTATACTGCAATTTTCTACCACCTTCTGTAATTATATCTATATAAAAAAAGAATTTTACGAGATATTCGTGTCTGAAAATTTCTTTAGAGCTAATGTAAATTTAAGTGGGTTGCAGTTCTTTAATAGATTTTGATATTTTTTTATAATTAATATAAATAATAATTATAAGATGTTTTGTAAATAAATGAATGTTGTTTACTGAACTGGTTTGATCATTTTCTCTATTGAAGGGTTTGGCAAAATAATGAATCAATAATTTATTGTCTATTGCATCCCTAATTACGGGTATTCCCGTTTCGCTGTCTGTTTCAAACAACCGCTGATGTTAAAGGCTTAGGACTACTTTACTCGCGTGACTCTTTTGTTTCTCGAAGTTTCTCGTAAGTTTTTAAGTTTAAGTAAGTTTTTTTTTTGTAACTTCTGTTGTTACCCTTTATTTTAATGTTTTTTAACATATGTAGTTACCTAGATATAGAGGATCGCGTCACCAATTCATGCGTATTTTTGCCCAACTTTGAGACTCAGTAGTCGCTGAACTACAATTCCGATTTTCAATTTTCTTTTGTAACTTCTGTTGTTACCCTTTATCTCTAAAATAAGACTTTAGTTATGTTTTTAACATATGTAGTTACCGAGATATAGAGGATCTTCCATACAAAGTTTTGTGGCGTTTTGGCGTGAGAATCAAATTCCTTCCTGAGACCCCAATGGGATGAACGCAGTGCTACGTTTAAAAATTTGCTGGAAGGTAATTTTCCAGGAATATAAAGGGAATCTCTATGAAACCCTATTCTATGTATAGTAAAATTTGTAAAGGTTAATTCTCTAGAAGCTGACTTTTTAAAAATTAAATCTAGTTAATCTTTTTCATCGTGAATTATTTACTAATAAATATAGCACGTAGAAAATCTAGGACATTTAATTCAAATAAAGGACATTTTAACGATCTAGAACTGTTTTTCTAGGAGAGAGTCGAAAGTTAGGATTGTTCCGACTTCTCTTTAGACTCAGTGGCGTAGCTGCTACTTTAGCCGCCAGGTGCGAACTTGCAGTATGACGCCCTTCATTTGAGAGCTACACAGGACACAAAAACCTCAAAATAAAAATAATAATAAATTATTTATTTTTTTTATTTTTATTTTTTTTAATTTAATTTTATTAGTTTTTTATTTTATTAATTTTATTAGTTATTATTTTATTAATTTTATTAGTTATTATTTTATTAATTTTATTAGAACGTAATTCGTCGCTTGACGCCCTCGATCTCTGTAAAGAGATTGCGAAATTGGTCATTTGTAATAGATTGCGAAAGAATTGGTCTTTCTTTCACATATCGGCAGTTACCGACAAAAGGAGAGAATACGAATTAATCTCATTAGTTTTTTTATGTACACAATGATTGAGCTAGAGCCGCTGCTCATAGTTATAAAATTGTTTTCCTACATGTCTGATTTTGCCGCACATTTCGAAGTGCTGCCCGGTGCGGATCTCCCCCCCCCCCTTTAGCTACGCCACTGTTTAGATTTCTAGTCAATTTATACGTAGCAAAAATTGGAAAGGAAAATTCACTTTTACATTCATTTAAAATTAGCCATTTTAATGTTTCTAATTATGCTTTTAAAATTATATCCCGTTCATCTTTCCTTAAATCCATTTACCTATAAGAAAAATCCGAGACAATCCGTGAATTTAATTTAAATTTGCAGCAAATCCGAGGCACTTTTAATATCCGTGACAAACCATCGAAATTCTGGACTGTACCTGCCAATCTTGGACGTCTGGCCATTTTTCTAAACCCTCCCATCTAGCCACCGCACTCTATATTCTGCATGGTGATGAAATACTCTCGTCGTTTATAACATATACGCCAAATTCGTAAGCACCTGTCAAATTTATCAAAATCTCGTTTCATCAAAGGCCTTCGGCATTCATCATTTGGATCGCCCCAACACTTTTCTTCGAATCACATCGGTTTTATTTTGAACAACAACTTTTAATTTTTGTAAATTCTGCTCCATTTTCTGTGCATTTAAAAAACCGCCGAGTGATGCCGGCGGATCGAAAAATTTGATGGATGCGGCGCAGGGGTGCGCGTCGAATTCAAATGAGAATCGAACAGGTTTTCCTTCTTCAAAAGAACCGCTCTTCTGAAACTGTGCCCGCAAATCCCGCTCCGCGTTGCGTAACCGTGAGTCTCCGATTTTGTTTATGATGTCTGCAGATTCGGGTTTAATGGCCCGATTTTTCTCTCCCCCCCACACACCCTTTTTTTTGCGCGTGTCTTTTTCGCTGCTGCCTTTTCTGAGGTGTTGATAATTATGCACCGGTAAAGTGTAGAAAGAATGGCTGAGATGAAAGCTGTTGGGGTTTCCTGCCCGTAAATCGGTTTTCAAATGTGCCCACATTCTTTTGTAGTTACGTTAGAGAGCAAGAAAGGAGGGAAAGTGAGAGAGAGTTTGGGTTTCGAAAATGTGTTTGTATGCATGCGAGAAGTGACCGGCTTTCTGAACTTATCTTTATCAACAGTATACCCCCGAACTCGGAGCCAGGACGGCTCCCTGTCGATTGGATGGGTATACGTGGAACTTAATTAAAAATAAATAAATAAACTTACAATCTTAAATTTTTTTTAACAATTTTGAATTCAGAATAGCAATGAGCAAGAATTCAAACCGTTGTTAAGGTAATAAAGAACAAATGAACATATGAGAAACAACAATAAAACATATAAGCAATATTTAACATATCATAATGATTTGAAGAGAAGTTCATCACATCATTCTTGTAAAGGAAATCCTTAAGATTTCGAATCCAACCCCAGGAAAGAGGATTCAACATTCAAAATAAAAGAGATTTCTGGACTGCAACCCGGGACGATCAAGCATGCAAACGCATTACCCCAGACGATGGCTAGGGAAAGGCAGTGGCGTAGCGAGAATAGTTGGCGCCCGGGTTATAATACGTTTTCGCCCCTCCCCTATCATCTTGGCTAGAGTAAACAGCTCCCGTGCCATAATATTTTTCCCCTCATCGTATTTGACTTTAAAAAGTGACATAAACATATTATTGTTTTGTTACCACGGCCAGTGACGTAACGCAAGTAAGTGGAGCTAGGGGAATAATATGATTTTCGGTTGTCATTAGTGGCTTCACAAATGTAAATAGTAAATAATATTTATCAACCACATTTTGTTTAAAAAATGGCATAAACTTAGTAATGTTTTGACTCCATGAAGCCCCCTGAAACTGGCACAAGGGGCATCTATACCTCCCTTGCCCCCCCCCCGGTCGCTACGCCGCTGGGGGGAGGGATGTTGGACAAAATCCGAGAAGCAAAGACAATTGGAGACAACAAAATTGTTAATTATCAAATATTTTTTAACAACAGCAGGAAAAGTTAACGGGGAATATATAATTACACTTCAGTCTAAATGGTATACCCGTGTACATGGAACTATAATTCGAATGTCACTTACCTTTTATGACTTGGGTTCTAAAATATATTTTTGAAAGGCGATGTCTCTGTTTCAACTCAACCGTTTAGCATTTCGTCTGTTTGTAAATTTGTTTTTTACGCAGTCACCACTGAACGCGTTGTTCCGTTTTCTTCGAATTTAACAAGAAGGCTCCTTGAGGCACAAAAAAACCAAATATGTAAGAATTTTCCGTTCAGGATGACGGCCATTTTAATAGTTTCAAAATTTTGGCGAGTTTGACACCGTTAAAACATTTGAATCATTTTCATAAAGGCGAGACATTTCATTGTAATTTTGTTAATGAATAGAAAAATTTGTGTAAATAATTCGCATTGATAAAAAAAGAGAGAGAGAGAGAACAGATCGTAGCTCCGTGTTGAGAGTTGCTTCTTCCCGTTCAGCTTCATCTAATCTTGGGTTTCTCTTTCCATGAAAGTATGTTTTTTCGACCGTTTTTGCCAAACGGTTCATGTTGTGAGAATTTGAAGACTACATCCAATCTCGACCGTAAAATTTTGAAATTTTGTTTTAACTTTCTTTCAGTACATTTTTTATTAATAAGTTAATGTATTTGTTTTGTTAATACGGAGAATTAAATATTGTACAAGTAGCACAAATTGATTAATTGGTGTGAAGTGTATTGATCGGTTTAATATCATAAATATAGCTTTGTAAGATAGTGGGAATATATGGGGATAAAGAAGGTCCCTCCTCGAGAGACAAATTATAATGTTTGATGCCCCTGGAAACAATATTGTCTTCAAGATGAATGATAACATTGAATAACCCTTTAAAGGCTGCGATAGAGAATATTTCTTCCATTATTTCAGGGGTAGGGGCGACGCCGAGGTCTACTGTTCACAGAATTACTAGTTTAAATAAATTCACTGAAGATGTCATTAATTTTATCAGATAATGAAATGTATGTTACTATTTTTATCCTAGTGAATAGTAAAAATAGTAACATTCAGTCAGTCTGAAAGATACATAAGGAGATTATAAACGCAGCGATGCGCGAAAAGTGGAAAGCATCCGATTTATAGCGGAAAGTAATTAATTCAAGTGATCATATTTTTTCTTGAGTGCATCATATTTGTTCAGTGTTGAAGTATTTTTTTTTTCATGTTGAATGAATTTATTATAGACGAATAATTTCTATTTTGTGAAATATATTTGTTATGATTCCATTTTTTTTATCAAAGTGTATATATGATCTAAACTAAAGTGCAAATAATTATATGTGTCGATCCAGGCGAAAATTGGGGCCGTTTTGCGGCCCCTTCATAAAAACGATCTCTTCACAAAATTCCACTTCATAAAAACGGCGCCTTCACAAAACTCAAATTCACGAAAACGGCCCCTTCACAAAATTCAAATTCGTAAAAACGGCCCTTTTACAAAATTTCATTTCAATTCACATTCAATTTTTTCACAAAAATATTATTTTTCGCAAAAATAATTTTTTCACAAAAATATTTTTATTTTTCGCGAATAATTTTTAATAAATAATTTTTTTTCGCACGAAAATGAGCCCCTAAAAAAACTGGATCGACCCCTGAATTACTATTGAAAGTTAAAGAAATACGAATAAAATGCTTTGCCATTTCTTTTCCTATTTAATATTTTTTATTTAGTACTTTAATAATAACGTATAATTCATTTTAAATAAGCCTAAATTTAAACTGATTTCTAGTTTCCAACTTTTGTTATACCTATAAAGCGACCTGACGTCCTTCATTAGTCTGACAGTTCCGATTTTCGACTATTTGTCTCTAGTATAAATAAATAGTCCTGGATTGAGAAAAATGTCCGGTATTTTCTGGAATGTATACCATTTTATACTTATTAGTAAATAGCTCGCACTAAAAAATATAAAGACGATTTCATTTTAAAAAATTATTTTCTGAAGAATTCTGCTTTCCGACTTGTACCTTACATGGCATAGCGTCTCCTTCATATGACTTACTGTATACAGTAATGAATCAATCTGAAGGAAAAATAGTAAAAACAATAGCAAGATATTTTATTTGTGCTTCTTTAATTCTTCTTGCCTTTTAAAAAAATTATAATTAACTGTTTCACAACACAGACACTATCACATAACCACATAGGGTCTCAGTGCCAGTGACGGATTTTGGTAATATGAGGATACCGGCTCAAAATTGTTTTGTGGCGCCTCCCCCTATTCACTGACGTAAATTCGCCGTCGACTTAGCACTGCAATGTATGTCGAATATATTTTGATGTCCCCCAGGGTCTCGAGACACGAGGCGAGCGCCTCTAGCGCCTGTGCGAAAAACCGCCACTGGCCTGTACTCATCGTGAGCTTACCTGAATAGCACAGATTCGTTAAACGTATTAATAATTTTTCAGGCGCACAAACTAACAATTAGATTGTGAACTTTAAAAATACAATTCCGTTCTCCCTGTGCACAACTCTTTAACTCAGTGTTGAACTTCACTTGATGAGAAAATATTAATAATAATAATTTGCTGTTAATTAAATGCAAAATAATAGTGTTAAAAAGAATAATAATATCCTTTTAAAAACAGGAGCAAATATTTATTCAATTTCGTAATAATATTTGCGATAAACCCTTTAGCAATCCAGTCTAAGAGAAACACGATTTATCTATAAACCACCGTTATATTATCCGCCGTTTTTTCTCTCTTAGTCTTCGGATGTTAACTTAGACATTACTTGTTTATCTTTCTCATTCGTTACACAAGAGCCTTATCGTCTGATTTTTATGATACTCACCGTGATTTCGGACTTAAGAGTACCGAAAGTAAGAAAGTAAACAAATTCCTTATATGCCACTCGTGTCACCCTCTCCCCCCCCCTTGTTTTATTGTTTCTTTACTTTCCTCCATTTGGATAAGATTACAAAGGCTTGTGGGAAACCCACGTGGTCTCTCTTGTTCAATACTTTCATCCTTCTGTCTTGGTATTTTTTCACCCGGTAATACATGTCTGGATTCTTATCTCTACAATGTCTGTAAATGTGTGAAAGATTTGGTAATTTGTTGGCGGTTTTTTTCTTTTACTAGTATTTTATTAGTAAACGTCTATATTCAGTCGTTGTTGCGTATATAAAGTGAGTGGAAAATATCTCCGAAAGATGGCGCAATATTACTAGAATTATACGTCTGGTAAGAGAATTTGAAGTTTAGTAATGCCAACCGTATAAATTACTAGCAGTACGCGCACGGCGTTGCCCGTGGGATCGGGACTTCAACAAAATAAAAAAAAGCCCACATACAATTACATAAATGAAAGTTTTAAAAACGAAATCAAAACAGAAATATATATATATTATTAAGTTGGTCCGCCTTTTTTTCCTCTCGACCGAGTACCGTTAAATCCAAAACAATGTTAAAAAATTACAATATGATATTTATTACACTGCAAGCAAAGTATGAAAGGCAAAGAAATAAGTTAAGACACGCTTAAAAATAATAATCGAAGTCATCGAGTAAATAAATCATCTCCTCGCAGAACGCGAAAGTAATGACGTCACCCTGGCCCTTCAGCCAATGAAATTGCCCGCAACGTTCCGGAGACTGTCGTGGGCGGAAGCTTCGCTAGAGGAAACATATCGTTCAACTACCAGGAAAAAATTAATTTAAAAAAAACGAAAAAAGATATTTTAACCATTCTTGTTTTAAATCCGACAGAACCGTTGCAGTTATAAGCTGAAAAAAATTGAAAATAATAGTGTTATTAGAAAGTCGGATGCAACAAATTTAAAAACAAAACCAACATTTAGATGGCAAAACTGACTGATTTTTAAAAAATTCTTAAAATTCAGTAATTTACGATAGAAATTCAAAACTAACTTCATTAGAACGGAAATCGCGTGCTCTTTCCGATGGTCTATCTATTTTTGTCGAACAATTATCCAAAATCATGCTATTGAGAAATTAGTGCGAAAAATCACACAAAACAACACAAAACATTAAATAAAAAATTTTGTAGATTAAATTTTAAAATTTCGGCTTCGAGGTGCATTCAGTCACCATTACGACTACCTGTGTGCCAAATTTCATGGCTGTAAGTGCGATAGATTCGTCTGGACATCGCAGACACACACACATACACACACACAAACATTGCCTTTTATAAGTATAGACAACAGATACAACATTTGCACTACAGTAAAACATCGATTAACTGTCACCGTCCAGACCAGGACTATGACGGATAACCGAATATACGGATAACAGAAATCTCTTAATACGTATGTACAGAAACGTGATTTCACTGCTGGTTTAGAACGAAAATGAAACTAAAATCCCCTTTAAAACTGAATAATACCTGCATGTTGTATTTAATACTTAAAACGATCGATAATAATGTTGTATTTAATTTTACAAAACTATCGATATAAACTTCAATAAAAGAAAGGAATGTTCAGATATGTAATATAATACAATAGCGACTGGTTAATGATGGATTTGGCTCACCAGATCAATGTCAACTCCTTCGCCACCGACGAATAGGCACTGCCGCCATCATGCAGTATAGTCACTTTCAGCTTTATAACAGTAGAATGTAACAGTAATCAGTGGACAATTTTAACCCTTTGCACTCCGAAAAGTTAAAAGTTGAAATTAGATGCATAATTATTCACTGATTAACAAGAGCTCATATTATTTCTTTGGAACGTAAAAAATATGTTTGTGTAAGTTCATTTTTCCTATAAAATTATTCGGCAACTTCTTAGAACTTTGTATAGTCTGATCACGGATTCCGAGACTACCACTTTTGGACGAGTTTACACCGGAAAGAGGTGTCAGGCAATGAGTCATATGAGCGCCTTTCCGGAGTTCTTTGTTAGATCACGCTCAGTAAAATGTAAACATCACCCTTCCATTCTTCACTTTTCCCCTATTTTGATGAAAATAACTCCGCCCGGCGCATGCGCAAAAGCGCGGAGGGTTTCCGAATCCATTGCTATACAATAGGTAGTTTTTTAACCATCGAAATCAAGAAACGTCAAAATGATGCACCATCTAGAATGGCTCCTAAAAGGCGGCATCGGATTGCAAAGGGTTAAAGATGTCTGTTTGTTTGTTGATATTTTTTGACGATGACGGTTAACAGAATTACCCGTCCATCCCTGTAGACACTAAACCCAATGGGTGAGTCGGTGGACGTGAGTCATGGTCATGCCGGTTAAACGAAGTTTTACTGTCCCTGAAATACTTATAGTCCTTCGATGTAGTCACAAACAAGCTTTCAGCGATGAATACCTGAATCAATGGCAGTTCTTTTGACGGTTTGGATGGAGCGGTCTATCGCTTTAAGTATCTCTTGAACGATTCGGTGGACACCTGTGACTGATTCTTTTGCTCGCTAATGCTAGGATTTTCTCTACCCGGATTCAAGCCCCTGTAATTATTATTTGAGTCCAAAGAAGAAGGAACCACTTATTGCTACCGAAGTGTTCCATAGATTCTTAAAGCGACAGACCGCCCCATCCGAACCATCAACTCAACTGGCACTGTCCTGGAGGTTGAGAATTGCCTAGTCGAGGAACTCCAATCAATTTCCAAATCATAGTTAATTTCTTACTGTGCCATGGCGTTTCTGTTCATGAGTTCCTATATGATTAATTTTTTATAATGTTGCCTAGCCCGAAAATGTTTGAACTAATAATTTTGAAACATCCTGCGTATGGGAGGAAAATTGGAGGACGAACGGTCCCGATTTATTTTAAATATAATTACTTATAAATTTTATAATGCGCACATAAATTTAAAGCAAAACCTCCATGTCATCATTTCATAGCTAAAACTGATCAATTAACAAAAATTAACTCCACAACAGAATCGTTTAAACATAAACCTATCAGTGCGCATGCCAAAACTGAAGGCGACGCGTATACTTACATGTTAGGAAAATCACTTAACGAATCGAAATCACTGTTAATGCGTTTCTAATCTTACACATCACTTTGAAAATGAGACTCTACGCCTGACTGAAATGAATGTTCCTAAAAATGTCCAGTTAAAGTACTTCAATTAATAATTGGTACAACACCAAGTCAACCACGTGTTTAGCTTTCCGTCTGAGATTCAAACTCGGAATACACTTCACGATTTATTTAATGCGGCTTGAATACGGAATAAGAAACTTTTTTTCCTATTTGTCTGACCTTTTTCTGACACTGGGATCATTGATAGAGAGGCAGCGCACGTCGGCATAGGAGAGAACGTCCATTCAGTCCATCAGCGTAAGCACCAACGCATTGATTGGCAAGTGTTTGAGAAAACGAAGAGAAGATGGAAGTTCAATATCTCTGCTTGATTTATACCAGATAAAACATATTTGATCTCCGATTGATTTGATTTCTTCAATGAGTGCAAAATCCGCAAAACAACCCAGAGGCTCACACGAACTCTTGTTTCACTCGTAAAGTTTTATACCGTCATCGGCTTAAGCTTTTTCTGCTCTCCTGTTTGCGAAGTATGCAGAGAAGTATTGCAATCGTAAAAAAATTTGATCCATAGACTTTGATGTATTTCAACCCTTATTATTTCCTTGTTTCTGCAAAAACGATTCTGTTGGTTTGGAGAAGGATGTGCCGATTCAGGTGTCAGATTAACCCTCATGTTGCTTCTAAATGGTGCGTTATTCTGACTACACGTAAACTTGAGTTGGCATTGACTGTATCCCTGTAACACATAGATATTGTACAATATAGAAAGATATCATCCAATACTCGCAATATCATGTAATATAGTACAGTACCGTATAATATTGTACAATATCAAACAGTCTATAATATAAAAATCAAGTGAATTCGGTGACGCAGGGTGGAGTTAAAAATATCCCCGACCCTTTGGTCTGCGTCATTATCGGACGCGCAAATCCCAATTTCTGTTTTGGCGTCAAACAACTCAGACAGGTTTAATTTTTTAAATTGACGGATATATCGGCGTACCAATAAAGCTAAGCATGAATAAAAATTAGTTATGGGAGCGTAAATTTCATTTCACCAAACAGCTACTTATTCATGCTGGATTGTAGTAAAGGTCAATGAGCTGAGTTCAGAAGTTTCACTTATTTTTTATTTTTGCTGATTCATTGTATCCTCGCTTCACGGACCAGTTTATAATGAGAACATAATTTTAGTTGATAGAATTCCGGGCGTTTATTGTTTACTTTTAATGTTACTCTATATTTATATCTAAAGTGTACTACAATTTATAATTATTTTTTATTTCTTAAACACTCTGCCAAGGTTCATGAGATTTTCTGCTACATCTTTCGTTAGTAAATCTGTGGAAATCAGATCTGAGATATTGTTGGCAGGATAACAGCCCGTCTATAGGAGCACACACCTTCTAGTATATGTAATATAATAGCGGTGAAACGGCCTCTAACGCTGGGCGTGGCACGACCCACCGGACCTGACACCGACTCCCCACCTGCAGCGCTCGCTGGATACAGCGACGTAGACCCGGTAGTGATAAGGGTATAGTGACTTTTCCGTACATATACGTTTCCGTACATAACTGTCCATCAATGCTCTTTTGACAGGCGGTTTTGCAACTGATAAGAACAAGTTTCGGTAGTGGTTGCAACACTTTAAACGTTATCTTCAATCGTGACATTTGGCGAAATTTGATATTCGAAAATCATGGAATGATATTTCTTATATATAATATTAGCTGGATGCTAGGCGTTGCTCCGTCTTTTTAGCATTAAAACTTTCGGATAAGAGGGTTACGACAGGGAGGTCCCCCTCCCCCCCCCTAGAATTCGGAGAGGAAGGAGAGAGAGTGCCGAAGTGAATTTCTTATTGAATCCTCTCCCTCTTTGAAAAAAAAGTATTTTGAGCTCTTTCTTCCTTTTGCGTTGGACAATATGGATAGAGTAGATCCCACTGCAAGGAAACGAAGGTTAGCAAGAGAGAGATTCGCACGATGGAGGGCGAGACAAAGATACTTCTCGGAGATCTTTACTTTCGTTTTTGTTAAAAATGTTCTTTCTTTTTCGTACTTAATTTTAGAATTGAATATTTATATCTTTTGCAAAACGAAAGTAAATGTCAATTGATTCATCATTTCTGTTTTTTATGCTTTTTTTTATTTCTTAAGCACTGACAATCAGATTTGAGATATTGTTGGCAAGCTTAAAGCACATCTTCTTCTAGTGTAATAATATTTATGGTCATGTTCTTTAATCAAAAGTTATTAGGTAGGAAAACTCAGACAATGATTTATATGGGTACCCTGTATTTCAGATTGCGAAATCTGAGCAGTCTTGACAAAGCTAGATTCCTTCAAAATTTAGAAAAGTATCTCAAGATTACAAATCCGTTTTATGAATGGCTCAGGAAAAAATAGGGTAGGCTGTACCCAAGATGCAGCAACATATACTTTGTCACTTCACAATATTTATGGCCACATTGTTTTTTTTTAATGACGTTTGAATTTAACAACATGCGATAACCGAATCAAATATTATT
>BGPR01018364.1:0-12321 GCA_013235015.1 Araneus ventricosus | reverse complement strand
GGGAAAAGTGACGACTCCCAACCCAACCGGGGTACCAGAATAGACCCGTTAGACAGGCACAAATCTTCTAGTATTGCATAATAATCGTGCAGCTTGTTGTGCTACCAGGGTAGTTGTCAGTGGATTCAGTGCTACGATTAAACAAATCCATACACAAGTATCCTTTTCCGTAAATGAACACAGCTGAGTGATGGTCACTCCAGCTCGCCAACCAATGCTCGATTGCATCGGTTTTCGGCAGTTGCGCAAGTGGCGTTCTTCAAACGAGTGATTAAAGCGGCCTGCTTGGCATGAAAGGGAGGGGATGTCGCAAGATAGCGTTAGATTCTTATCGCCAACACAATGTCGGCGGACACACAATATGCACCTCTGCTTTCCATTCACTGCGCAAGTGATGGGGGAAGAGATAATCTGGCAGGGAGAGAAAGGATGGAGATTGCGCCACACCGCTTTTCTTTGGGTACGGTGCTCTCTCTTTTTTTTGCGAGCTCCGTTGATCAGTGGCCATAGAAAAAAAAATCGTGATTGGAGAATCAAACCTCTGTTTGTGTCTAAAGTGTTTGAGAAAAGTATCAGCTAAATTGAAGTCATGGTCAGGCCGCCATTTGTGAAGTCCGACTAAGTTCGGTCCATGTTGTTGCCCAAAAACCATTTAAGCGTCACTTTGAAATTCAAAAAATTAGCTTTTAAATGTACCGATTTTATTTTGGTGAGGAGGATGTTCTCTAATTTTAACAAATTTTAAAATATTCGAAGCACAATTTTGTAGTAGTGCTTTTGCTTTATAAAACCGCATGCAGCAAAAATAGGAAGATTGTTAGGCCGAGTGGTATGGTTTCGGATTAGGGCCCGGAGGGTCCAGGTTCGAATACTGATCCCAATGCAGATTCTCCGTATATGTGGGTCTCGAGCACTCTAAATCTGACGTCGTGGGTCAAACGCCCTCCCGCGAGTGTGGTGCAAACTCAACCCATCCCGACTCAGCCTACACTACTGGACTTAAGGCAAAAATAACTTTCACAAATGTCGGCTTGACCATGACTTTAATTGGGCTGATACTTTGTTCAAGCATTTTACTCAAGACACAAACAGCTGGTATGGTGCGGAAGTTTGGAGAGGGGGTGTCAGTTCAGGTGTCATCCTCGTCATCTGACCTCAGTTCAAAATAATGAGGTGCGTCGCGAATTAGCCCTCGTGTTGTTTCAAAACGGGACGTTAATATAACTAAACCGCCGTTGGCACGTTGCGGATTAAACATCTACCGGGCTGAAATATCCTATAGTTGGTGCGGTATGAAATTTAGGAGAGTGGGATTCTGACGCAGATTTCAACCTCGTCGTTTAATAATGTTTCGCTTCGCCATGTAACTGCAGAAGGTAATATTAAGGTAATAAAATCAGTGGCGACGAGTCGGGGGTGGGGGCGATCGGCCCCCTTACTTTTTGCGGGAAAACTTCGATTTTCATTTTATTTTAGCTACCTAAAACTAAGAATTATATATAAAAAAAAAAGCAATAGTGTCCAGGAAAGTTAGATAATTTTGTAACTAAATTTTTAAATTTTGTTGTCTACCCACTATATTCCCGGGTACTTTTAGATGCCTATAAATGTTTTTCCGACTCACTTTTTCCACACAGTCGCCTCCACTGAACAAAATCGTAAGAAAACCCATGGATATTATGCGAAACTTTAAAAAAAATTAAATTTTGTTGTTTATCTATATTTTTTATCATTTATTTCGTTTGATCTCTTTTATAAGCTATTTAACACTCAGAAATTCATATATAACTCTGACAGTACTCTTCATTTCCAAGATAAATGGTGAAAAGAAAGAGCAAAGATGGGGATGGAGGGATCCGTTTTAGTGTGCGATATCCAGTCGTGTGATTAAATGCTTCATCATTGTTACGTGTTTTATCTTTTTATGACTAATCGCTCTGTCAGATCCGGTCTATAATTGATAGTCCGAAGATGGAAGAACCATCGCGGAAATTTCTCACAATCCATCATGGGCAAATACTTCGCTGTAACTCAAGACCCTGCCTGGGTGGATACTTTGTCGCTCTCTCTTCAAACGGACCGGCTCCTCTTTTCTCTATCTCAATGCAATCGTGATGCGGAAAACAAAGAACGGTGGGAAGGTTTCATTTCGTCTGAATAAATATGGTATTTCTTATCATTTTGGTGTATTCCCAGATTAACGGGGGAGGGGGGGGGGGGGTGTCGATTAAGTTACCATGTTTGGGGGTTTTGGATGGCGGAGATCATGTGGGGGAATTTATCATGAATCAAGCCGCAGCGGCCGATGAGAAATTTCCATCTGTTTGTTTTATCGAGAAGTAGTACTCTTAAATTATTGTTTCTGACATTCGTCAAATTAATTTCTTTTGTTGTTAATTTTTCAGGTTATTTTAAAAGAAACGTTCATTTTTTTTCCTTTACAAATTGTTTTATACTTTTTAGCTAGTTTAATGTTAACAACTCAAAGGTTTTTTCGGTCAGGTTTTCCTAGGTTGTACTTTTTGAAATTGTAAAAATAAGTTTGTAGTTACTACCACGTATTAACAAACTCTTTTATTAATTCTCAAACTTCTTATATACATTACTAGCAGTACGCGCACGGCGTTGCCCGTGGAATCAGGACTTCAGCAAAATAATAGTAAAAAAATCGCCCACAATGACATTAAAAAGTTTTGAAAACAAAATCAAAATAAAAGATACACATTATTGATTTTCCCGCTTATTTTTTTTCGCGATAATGGCATTTTATTTGTAGAAAAGTTAATCCAAAACAATATTAAAAAATTGTAACGTGAAAATTATTATACTGCAAACAAAGTATGCGAGATGAATAAATAGGTTAAGATAGTGCCGAAAATAATAATCAGTCATTCAGTTCAAGGTTATGACGTCACCTCCCCTTTAACCAATCAAATAGCCAGCTGCGTTCCGGAAAAGTGTCGCTGGAGGAAACTCGCTCGAGGAAAATAACTTTCATCTGCCCAGGAAAAAATTAATTAAAAAAAAAACGAGAAAAGATATTTTAACCGTTCTTGTTTTAAATCCGACAGAACCGTTCTAGTTATAAGCTGAAAAAAATTGAAAATAATAGTGTTATTAGAAAGTCGGATGCAACAAATTTAAAAACAAAAATGACATTTCTATGGCAAAACTGGCTATTTTTAAAAAAATTCTCAAAATTCAGTAAATTACGTTAGAAATTCAAAACTAACTTCATTAGAATGGAAATCGCTTGCTTTTTCCGATGGTGTATCTATGTTTGTCGTATAATTATTCGAAACCATTCTATTGAGAAATTAGTGCTAAAAACCAACCAAAACAACACAAAACATTAAATAAAAAAAATTTCTAGATTAAATTTTAAAATTTCGGCTTCGAGGTGCATTCAGTCACCATTACGACTACCTGTGTGCCAAATTTCATGGCTGTAAGTGCGATCGATTCGTCTGGACATCGCAGACAAACACACATACACAAGCATTGCCTTTTATAAGTATTGATATGAAACAGTTCTGATAAGAGCATTCTCAAACTCTACGCATTGTCGGTGTTTTGTCTGCATTGTCCCAATAATTCTTTAAGGATTTTCTTAAAGTTCTCCCGCTCAACAACGCGAAACTTTCCGACATATTTACAGTGCTTTTTTTTTCTTCATGAAAAAGCATGGAATTTTCTCACATCTCTCTTGAAGTGCCTAGGAATATGGAAGTGTTTTTTTTTTTCTCAAAATAACTTCTTAAGTCATAAAAGATTACCTCACGATAACGACCTTTTACATAACACCACAGCATACCCCCGAACTCGGAGCCTAGACGTCTCCCTGTCGGTTGGATGGGTATGTGTGAAACTTGATTGAAAAGCATAAGGGAAAAAAAAGTTACGTCAAGAGATATAAAAAACACATAAAAGGGAACTTAACTATACATAAACAGAGAAGAATATAATGATAAAATGGATATAAATGAAAATTAATACAGTTCTATAATTATATTATGAATTGTTTTATAATCAGATACTTGATATTTAATTATGACACATAAAAACAGGGACAAGCACATAACAATGAAAGGCTAGGTTTCAATAAGATTTAGAACTTATTGATTGATACTGATATGCTCGATATTGGAGCAATTTTATACAATCAAACTTTTAATAATATAATATTTTTTGTATATTATATTTAGGACTGTTTCATAATCAATTACTTGTTGAAAAATACTGGTATGCTCGATTCCGGGACAATAATATACAAACCAACTTTTAATATTATTACATTATTTAATTATAATAATATTATATTTGGGATTGTTTTATAATCAGAAACTTGTTATTTTACTATAACACACATAAATAATCATAAGCATATTTAATATTGACTAAAGCATGACTTCAATTTATTTATTGTTATATCAGTGTATGATATCAGATGAGTGGCAACAGTCAGATGTTGACTTACTTTGAATTTAATTTAAAATGAGAGATGAGTACGAGTACGAGTACGGTTGAACGCAGGTACGGAATGCAATAGTTGTTTTTTTAATGTTGTAGCGGTTACAATCAACTGCCTTCTGCTTTCTATGGTAGGTGGCGCTACTGGAGCCATCTTTTCCCATGATGCCTCTCTGTCATTCTAGTCTGTGTGCTTGTCTCGTGATGTTGTTCTCTGTTCTTGTCTTGTATCTTGTAACTTTAATGTTCTGTGCTGTGGAACGTAGCCTAATAAAAAATGGTTCCTAAAATTGACTGGATTCTTCAGCAGCACTACACACAAACTTGAGTCTCGTCCCTCTATAATGTTCTAATAAGTGTTTGTTTAGTCTTAGAAGAAGTATTATGATTGTCAATCAAAAAGCCAACACAGTCATATACACAAAACATTAATAGGCTAGTTTTCAATTGATCAGTTATTTGAAGCATTTGCATCGTGAAAATCAGCTCTAATCCGAATTTTGACACCCTTTATTGAAAAAATTCATTGACTTAATTAAAAAATGAAAAACGCGTTCAATTTTCTGTCACCCGCTCGGTTAACAGAGACGTCGGTTGATAGAGGCCCGGATAAATTTTTATTTCATTTTATCTGCCTAAAAATAGAATATATGTATGCGATATTTTAATTTTTTAACTTTCTTAAATCATTTTTAACGACACCTCATTTTAATTACTTCTACTTCCATCGTAATAAGTGCACTACAACTTTCGTTTCGAGTCACGAGTCTTTTCCGGGAAAATTCCCTTCTCTGGGTACTTAAACTTCGTGCGCATTCCTGTCTGCCCCTTTTCACTCCAACATGTGAACGAATAACAGCGTCGCGCCGCTTCGCGCGTTACCTTTTTTAAGTCTGGTCATGGATACTCGTATAATACGATTATTTTAACTATTGCAAAGTAACATTCTATTGTCTACGATGGAATAAATGAAGATTTAACAACTGCTGTATGTTTCTTTACAAAATGGACTACATTTCACTCTTAAAGCCTGATCTTTCATGTATATGTGGCGTGTAGTTGCAAATGTGGCCGTCTCCACTTTTGAAAGACACGTTTTTTCAAAAATTATAGGTTTATTTGACCTTCTTCATGCTTCGCCACCATAAATTGCAGACTAGAATACGTCGCCAAAACGCTTCGAATATCATGCAGTTTATTTTTTGAATCTCATTTTGACTAGATGTGACAGAAAATCCACTTCTCTATAAACTTTTCTTATTTGGAGTTGCCACTTTTTCAGCTACACGACACATATATAAAAAAACAATAGTGTCCGGAGAAGCCAGCTAATTTTGTAGCTAAATTTTAAAATTTTGTTGTCTACTTCCTATACTCCGGGATACTTTTTTAGGTGTCTATAAATTTCTTGCCCTCCAATCCAAGTCACTGCATGTGGGTGTCAGTGACTTTGTGACAACTTAAACAATAGGCTGCTGCTTAAATTTAGAATTATATTTTGAAATATTTATTACATAAAGTATAACTGTCCGTATAATTTTGTATATTTTATACAATAAATATTTATTTTGCTATTAAAATATGTTTTGTAAATGGACTTCCCTTAATCCAGCGTTTTCGTTTATCCGGCAGTCCTCTGTTCTGACATCTACCGGATTATTGAGAGTTTACTGTATTTGATTTTATTAATGAAATAATGAATATTAATATCAAGCCTGCTTTTAAATCATTTCATAATTGCTATTTATTTATTATACGACTGATAACTGTGATTACAGTTGGTCTACCAAGCATATTCTATCACTGGTAGTATTTTCTATAAAATATATTCTATAACTGGTGCCATTTACATTGCTACGCTGCCTCTTTCATGTTTTCCGAATGTAATGAATATGGAATTCGAAAAATTAGTATAGGAGACTATGCATGGATACAAACATATGCCAAACAAAATTGCTGGAAAAATCTGAAAAAGGGGTGGAAAAAAATCCGACTATTGAAAACATCGTTTCTTATCTACTGGGCAAACTCGAGTTGAAGACGGGAGTAATTTTTTTCCACTTCCTCTCCTCAAACCGGCTGCAACTGGTTCTCACTACGCGCGGCGGACTCACTGTGTGACGTCGCTCTTCGCACAAAACAGCAACTGGCGATATGTGATGGATAATTCCTTCCCCTCCCCTCTACATTGCTTGCGACGCGTTTAGCAATGGCACACTGCCCCGGTTTTCGTGGGGATGAGGTTGGGACAAAAAAAAAAAAAAGGGTTGAAGTCGACTGGAGTTGAGGAGTAGGAACGCTGCTGCCGGAATGAGTCCAGTTTAATCAAGAGATTATGTAAGACGGAGGAAAAAGGACGTGTGTAATCTTGCACTTTTTTCTATTCGAGGGAGGCCTTTTGATGTTTTCTTTTTAATTGGAAGTATTAATAGAGAGTCTGATACAAGTTTGGTGATTTTATCGTTAGGAAATAATGCTTATGTTTTATTAGCAACGAACCAAATATTTTCATTAAATCGCATGCTTATGGCAAGGAATGTTATATTATCTAGAATTCTATAACTTCTTCACTAATGAGAGTTTTTTTTTTTTTTAAATATAAGTGATATTTGTCTTCCGTCAAAATACAGGGTGTTCATTAATTATTGTCGGGGTTTCCGTACCTCATAACTTTCGAATAAAAAATATTACGCAAAAACCGATTACGTATTCGTAAATTACAACTCAAAGAATTTTACGTGGCAACAATGCGATCTTAGCGCATTTGCAGTCTGGGTAATTATGACGTCATAAATAAAAATGGCGACCGTGCAAGAAAAAGCAATGTGTGTAGTGTGGTTTTTCGAAACTAAATTTGGTTTGGGGATTTGTCAAGAACATTGTGTACAAGACCCCTGTGCCCTCCCTTGATGAACTGAAGCGCAGAATTGTTACTGCGATCCAAAATGTTACCCCACAAATGCTGGAGAACACTTGGAGGGAAATCGAATTTCGTCTCGATGTGTTACGAGCCACGAAGGGCAGCCATGTGCAAATTCACTAATCTTTTTAATATCATTAATGAAATTCTTTGAATTGTAATTTACGAATACGTAATCGGTTTTTGCGTAATATTTTTTATTCGAAAGTTATGAGGTACGGAAATCCCGACAATAATTAATGAACACCCTGTATATCAGACCCTAATAGCGTAAGATGCTGTGTAGCATTATTACGATATCTTCACAATATTGAACGGCGTACAGAATATCAAACAATGTTGTAAAAATATCGTACAGTCAGATTATACGTACTTGTATTTTATTTAATTTAACGAGCATAGACCTCCCAGCTATAACTAATTATTAATATCTTCTTGTAAATTATAGTATGTTTTATCATGAAGACCATCTTAAGCTGAACGGTTAGCTGATTGGTGGATGGGATTTAATGATAATATCCTTAGGATGAGAATTTAAAAATAATGAAATCAAGTTTCATAGTACACTTTCTGAATTGCTACGTCATTTATTGTTCAACAATTTTCAACCGCTGTGGAATCCATGTTATCCCTTCCCATGTACTTCAGTGATCGAAATCTAGCCGTTTTAATTAACTTTGTTTAAAGTGTTAGCTAAGCAGAAAACTCTCTGTGAAGTGATACGAAAACATTTGTTTTAATGTTATTGAAAAATAATAAGAATAAAAAATTTAAATACACTTTGATTAGTGCACTGAAAAGTAAAAAAAAAATTATCAAAAATGTGGAGATCAAAACAAAAATCGTAAAAGCGATGTTCAGTGTTAATTGGAATTTTAATCTCATTCAGAGTATATTTTAATTTTTAATTGAATTCTCATGAATTTCATTTCTTCCGATATTCACTGTCGTTTAATTTCCTTACTATATTGTTTTCAGCGCCTCACCCTTTTACGATTTTTGTTTTGACTTCTACTTTTGGTTTTACTTTTAAAAGCGTGGGATTTATAAGTTTGAAGCGACGAAATCCAGGACATTTAATTCAAATGCGGGGCAATTTTTCTATCCTGTACTATTTTTAGGACAGCCAAAGAGTTGAAAATCGGGAATTTCTCAGTTAATCCGGAATTTCTGGTCACTCGACAAGTGTACCAAAAACTGGAAAGGAGAATTCATTTTAACTTTATTTTTATTCTATATTAACTATTTTGAACTAACTGTTTTTTAAATTTAAATCTAAATAATCTTTTTTTTTTATATGAACGATTTGCTTATAAGTAAAATCCGGGACAATTATGTTGTTGCAGCATGGTCAAAACTCGCTCTAGCGCCATAAAACCCAAAGTCACTCACCCGGGACAGACAATTCGGGATATATAATTCAATTCTTGGACTGATCTAACTAATCAGAGACGGTTGGTTACCTTATCAGTGACTTTAGTTTTTCTGTGATTACTCTTACAAATCCTTTTGTAGCTATTTTATGCTAAACATTACTTTTTTTTTATCTTTTATACACGCAACAGTGTATTCCATTTGTTCGGAAATTAGTTGACAGAGATACCCATCCAATCAGGGCCGGACTATCAATTGCGCAACGTAGGCAACTGCCTAGGGGCCCGCAACTGTGGGGACCCTAAATGCCTCGGGTTCCTTGTTGTTGTTGTTATTTTCAAGATAATTTAATTTTTATTTATTTACAAGAGCCGTGTACCCAAACTTATTCAAATTGAAATGAAGTATTCTTTAAGTTTCAGAACATTATTCTTAGGATTTTTTTTTTTTGTCATGCTTTCAAATTCCAGGTCAGTGTGATCCAGCTTGTTTTGCAACTTGTTGACTGACTCAACAGTCCTGGCAAACTTTATATTAGAGTATTTGGGTTGTGGGAAAAAAATGTAGTTTGTTAACCATTTTTAAAAATTACTTTTAAATATGAATTTTACATTTTTTTTATTTGCGAGGTACTGAAGTTGGGGAGGGGCGACCTCGAAGCTTATGTTGCTTGTAGGTTCCTACTGGGTTTAATCCGAACCTGCATCCATTTTTGAAATCGAACTACGAATACCTACCTAATTCATCCGTAGAATTCGCGTACGTCAGGAAGCCAGAAAAACGAAATGGAAACTTTTAAACAGAGGTTTCATTTCCCCCTCCCATTTTGGCTCGGCGCCAGAAAAACTGGATTTGACAGGGAAAATTCAACGCTTTGAAAATAAAAATCTTGTATCGTCTGCAATGGGGCAGGACTTTAAACCTGTCCTTCCCGAAAGTTCCTTTGCTCGTGGGGAAAACATTCGCCCAGTGCTCCTCTTTCGAACATACAAACATTCCCAACTGTTAATGGTGGTGTGTGTGTTTTTTTTTCCCTTTGTTTATCACTGCGTATGTTTGGGCTAAAGTGACTCGAAATTCATGTTACAAAGTGTTATTTGAACGTGGAATGAAATATTATGTTTACCTTTACGAGACGCACAAATTTAAATACAGGGTGTTTGGAATTAAAGTGTCGCTACCCAGAGTTCGTCAGGTCGTGGGGACAGATTACACTCTATAGGGACCCTGAGGCAATGCAAGTTTTGTCTCCCTTTCCCCTGCCCAAATCTGATATATTTTTTATAGATTTTAATATAATATCTGTATATGCAATTTTTTTAGTAACAAATATTACAATAAATTAACTGACAAACATTAAAGTTACTGTAGTGTATTTCAGGATGAATTAACAGACTTTTTTTTTTTTATAAAAAACACTTTTATTTTAATATAAATTTTCACCATAATACCGATCATTCGTTGGACTATCAACATCAGTCGTTACATTTTGGTCTCTCTCTCTAACAACTCATTTTTAAATCTTATAATATCTAACATCTTTCTCGTGCGTTGCTAGGCAACGCTCGTAAGACAAATATTGTATTGCCACACTACATTTTAAAGAGAAAACTTTAGAAATAACAAAATATTTTGTAACGAATATCACATTACCTTCAAGAGAGTTTCAGTATCCCGCGTACGAAAAAATTTAAATATAAATTTAAAAATCGTTTTTTCTCAAGATGGTTTTTTAAAAAATCGTAAAACTTTTTGTCGTATTCTAAATGCTCATTTACAAGTTTTGCCAGGGCTGTTGACTTGCGAGTCAGTCAGCCAACTACAAAAAATATTGGACTTCATTGATATCTTCAAGCGCAGTTCAAAACATGAAGAACAAATTCATCTACACTATTAAAATTGGAGAGTAATCAAATGTATCTAAGTATGTAAGGCTATCTTCTCACGAAACGCTGAGCGCAGAAACGCGCCGAAAGTACCAAAAGATGGGAAATAATCCAAGCAATCCATTTTCACCATTTAAACTCCGAAATTACAATGAGTTAAAACGATATTAATTAAAAAAGCCAAAATGAATGAATCTATAGTGCTGACATATATCGTGCAGAGGCTCCTTGCCGATTTTCTTTTTTTATCCCCCCCCCATTATTAATCATTCACTTCCAGTGTTCTTGCATTTTTTTTTATTTATCTATTTCTCTTCATCTTTTTGAACCGTAGTAACGGAAGCTGGTTTGTATAAAAGGTTTTTTCCTTTCTTGCGAACTTCCGTGTTTTGATTTATAAACATCGGAAAAAATCGTTTTCTTGCATTTTTCTTTCTTATTTTCGTCTTATGGTGTTTTATTTCGCCACGTTACTGTTGTAAGGTAATAAAAAGATTAAATTTTATAGGATTTTTAGGTTTGCTGGGGAAAATAAGTGACAATATTTATTGAAAAAAAACGGAGGCGTGCATATGAAAAAATATGGATCCCAAGAGCTCACTTCTCTCCGCCAGGGAATGACGCATTATTCGAGATAGCCCGTGCAACTCCGGGCTACGCAGCTAGTAAGAACAATGCTCTGAAATTTGAACGATACTTGATTTTTAACTTGAATATGTTCGAGTGCATGACCCTTGTAAATCAAACGAAAACCCAAAATTAGATTATCGTGAAACTATCTCAAATAAATCTCGATGCCTCGTTGACCTCCTCCCCGCTCCCAAAGTTGCGGAGTCTCTAAGCAGTTGCCTATTTGAGAATCCAGCCCTGATTCAGGGTACTGTAGAAGGGGGAAAAAACGTGATCATAGATCGCCAAATATCGTAGGTATGCATTTATAGAGAAAAGGAATGACGCGAAAAATCTTAAGAACAAATTAGGATGAAAAGAAACTTCTGATAAAAATGGTTTTTTTTTTTTTAAACTTTCGAACTCTTTATTTATCAATGTTTATTTTCTTATTTTGCTTGCTACTAGATGTCCCTGATAAGCTGGGATAATCTCGAATTCTGGTTGCTTGTCGCGGATTGAAAAAAACTATCACAGATTTGTACAGAAATTTTATTCTGTGTCCCAAACAGTCCCGAATTTTACGTCTAACTAGATAGCTCATATTAAAAAAATAATAACTAGATTTAATTTTTTTAAATGTTAGGTAACAAAGATAATTTTAGATTAACAATTTTTTCCGTGTTTATTAAGTGACTAGATGTCCCAGATTAGACGGGACAACTAGAAAACTGGATCACCCCCCGCCCTACCTTAGCATCCGGGTCATCTGAATGACAGCCGCTGCAATGGCTCGAGTACTGAAGCCAAAGTCCTAGTAGCCATCACCGGCCACGGCCCTAACCCTCCCGTAGGAGGAACATACTATCACTGGTGAAGGGACCCAATTCCCACCATTAATATAACTCCAGACCAAGCGAGCTCCTGCTTACGTATCCGGCGGTTTCTCATCCGTCAATTCGCTGTCCCCCCCCCCCCCCGGGGGGATATCCCGGGACAATCCCGCTTTTCAACTGTTTACCCCATATTGAAGAAATGTCCCAGATTTGAGTTAAATATCTC
>BGPR01018363.1:1725-20573 GCA_013235015.1 Araneus ventricosus | reverse complement strand
AAACGTTAACATTTCGATTAAATTTTTACTAAAAATCTTTTTAAGGGGACATACGCCCTTTAAACCTCCGAAGAATAGGGGAAAAACGTTAACATTTCGATTAAATTTTTACTAAAAATCTTTTTAAGGGGACATACGCCCTTTAAACCTCCGAAGAATAGGGGGAAAACTGACAAATTCTATGCATTATATTTCTAAAACAAAACATTTCACAAACTAACTTTTTTTCCTAGAAAAATATCTGTTCTTTCTGTTATTGTACACACATTTTCAAATCTCGATATTGATATGTATTTATTTGAGAGAGTAATAAATACATGTATATTTTTTGAACAAAAAATGAGATAGTCACCTTGCGCGCATGATTACGGATGAAATATTGCTCTATACACAATATTTTGGATATCTAAGTAATACAAACAGTCTGTTTAAGAAACTGAATCTCAATTTATTAACATTTCAATTTAATTTCTATTTTAAATACCAATATAAAATAAAAATGTTAAAAATTGTTAAATTTCAACATTTTTACACCCCCCCCCCCAAAAAAAATCTTCTTTGGAGAAAATATGTAAAAAAAATAACTGTTGTTCAATTTGTAGAACATAGAGCAATAGAATTTTAATAAATATTTTACGTAAAAAATATTCAATAGTTCTTGAGATATCGTGCGCGCAACATAAAAAAAACACATATTGAGATATAGCGCTTTAAAGATATGGCCATATTCAAAGTTTACGTTGAACAGCCAATACATTTTCCTTCATTACTTTCATAATTATAGGAATTTTTTAACGCGGGTTGTTTTAAATTGTTCAAAAAAGACAGGGAAATAATATATAATTTTTTCATGAAATCGGAAATTTTCGAGGTTTAACTGTCGTATGTCTCCTTAGACTTTTGAAGCCGCGGTGGCCTAATGGTAAGGTCTCGGCTTTGGATCCTGTGGGTTCCAGGTTCGAACCCCGATTCCCCTGAAGATCCGTCGTATATTGGTCCTGTTGCACGCCAAATCATACGTAGTGAGCAAAACGTCCTCCCGTTGGTGTGGTGCGGGATTTAGGAGACGGGTGTCGGTCTAGTCATTTGACCGAGGTTCAAAACTACAAAGTCTGTCAAAAAATAGACCTCGCATTGCTTCAGAACGGGACGTTAACATAACCAAACTTAACTAAACCTTTGAAAAATCCTTTCTTGGCGAACGCCTACTATCCAAGAAGTAACTGCGTGACAAATTTGGTCCAAATTTACCGAACGTACTCAGCCAATAAACCTCTCTTTAGGTTAATAGGCTGAAAAATACGGATGTTAAAATAGTGAGAAATTTAAATATGCTGAAAAATACGGATGTAAAATAGTGAGAAATTTAAATATGCTGAAAAATACGGATGTAAAATAGTGAGAAATTTAAATATGCTGAAAAATACGGATGTTAAAATAGTAAGAAATTTAAATAGGCTGAAAAATACGGATGTTAAAATAGTAAGAAATTTAATTTCCCATTACGATTAACGATCATTACGTCGACCGTTGCTTTTGCATGTTGTCTGATGCGTTTAATTTTTGCCGACTTTATTTAACTTGATTTGTTTCTCACTCGCATAGATGGAATTTCGAAATCCATTTTTACCCACTTCCTGAGGGGTTTGATTATTCAAATTTTGTACACTTGTGTATTATCGATGACAATACACTATTTTTATATTTTCGGAATTTAAACATCAGTTAATAGATTGATTTTATCACATTTTGTTTTAATATGATTGACGCCATCTGTCAGTTAATATAGAAACATTCATTTCAATATTCCGTAACATTTATAGTAATAAATTAAAAATTATCGATTTAATAGTAGAAAATATTTAAAATAGAACTTCTTATTTTTAGTGATCAATAAATTCAGGTTTTATGACAAAAATCCGATTTGATATCCATCCTTTCTACACAAACGGCATTTTTCTAACTTCACTCGTTTATGAATTATTGATTTTAATATTTTCTCTGCATATTTGAAACAAACTGTGCATAAGCACAGCAATTATATTTATGTTTCCAATGGATTTATAGCTTGCATGAGATAGAAAGGTGTTCTATGTAGAATCCTTCACAATAATAGGGATCGAATCTACACTTTAAAAACGCTAATGAGTTCGCTCCATAAATTAACGCATTAGGTAAAATACAACGTGATTGTTAAAACGAGAGACAGGCGTCAGCGAACTGGGAATCTATACTTATAAAAGGCAATGTTTGTGTGTGTGTGTGCGTGTGTGTGTGTGTCTGCGATGTCCAGACGAATCTATCGCACTTACATCCATGATATTTGGCACACAGGTAGTCATAATGGTGACTGAATGCACCTCGAAGCCGAAATTTTAAAATTTAATCTAGAAATTTTTTATTTAATGTTTTGTGTTGTTTTGGTTGATTTTTCGCACTAATTTCTCAATAGAATGGTTTCGAATAATTGTACGACAAAAATAGATACACCATCGGAAAGAGCACGCGATTTCCGTTCTAATGAAGTTAGTTTTGAATTTCTAACGCAATTTACTGAATTTTGAGAAATTTTTAAAAAATACCCAGCTTTGGCATCAAGATGTTGCTTTTGATTTTAAATTTGTTGCATCCGACTTTCTAATAACACTATTAATTTCAATTTTTTTCAGCTTATAACTAGAACGGTTCTGTCGGATTTAAAACAAGAACGGTTAAAATATCTTTTCCCGCGTTTTTTTAATTAATTTTTTTCTGGACGGTTGAGAGTTATTTTTCTCGATCGAGTTCCTCGCGCGGCACTTCTTCGGAACGTAGCTGGCAATTTTGATTGGCGAACGCGCAGGATACGTCATGACCTTCACCTGAATGAATTACTTCGATTATTATTTTCGGATTCAATTATATATTTTGCCTGCTGTATAATAATCATTTTCACGTTCCAATTTTGTAATATTGTTTTGGAATAACGTACTCTGTACTGTAGCGCTAAAAAAAAAATAAGCAGGAAAATCAAATAATGTGTGTCTTTTGTTTTGATTTTGTTTTCAAAACTTTTTCGTGTCATTGTTGTCATTTTTCCCCCGGTCCCGATTCCACGGGCAACGCCGTGCGCGTACTGCTAGTAGTTTATAAAGCATTTACAAGGCGATTCTCATAAATGCTTTATAAACTTTTACTATTCGTAACAATAGCAGTCTTCAGAAAGTATCTTTTATTCATTACTTAATTTGCATATTGGCAGTGACGGCCGTAATTGGAAAACAATTGCGATGCGTTTAGCATTCTTTGGGTTCCTTTCGAACGAATTCGAACTGAGAAGGAAAGGAAAGTTTACATAGCGAGAGCTGAAATATGTGGTAGAAAAGAGAGGGAGGAAGAGTAGGTGAGGGGGGATTTTGGGAAATAAAACAAAACTAAAAAAGGATTATTCTCGCTGTTTACTTAAAACTTGAACAATCTGGCGTACCAAACATTCCAAATGATTCGAATCTTAGCATCTTAACGACCTTTTCTCTAACTGTGGGAGAGGGGTCCCCCACAGTCGGCAACTTTCAAAGGGGGGGTTGCGGGGGCGTTCATCTGTCGTATCATGGAGAGATATCGCGTAGAACATAATTGAAGTCGGAGTCGGATCTTCCCATCCTTCATCCGGGCATTTGCCTTCGGAAGAATGTAAATTGAGTGCGCAGGGCTTCACCTTGGGCGAATTCTTGGGGCATTCTTGGAATGGAACGCCCAATCTTTTCGGAAGAACCACCGCACAATCGAATATCTTTGCATATTTCCCACTTCCTCTTCGTTTTCACCTTTTATCCCCTTCCCCCGTTGGCATGACAACGGGGAAAGTGGCCCAAGGTCTTCATTCCGGACGGTCAGGGGTTCTTTTCATTAGGATATCTCATTATAGGGAAATATGTTGATGGTCTTCCGAGGTTAGAAGGCAGACGGGTCTTGAAATCTGTGTTATGAGTGGATTTTAGGTGGATTCCTTATAAGAACGGTTCTCATGAAGAGACTTCGGGAAAGTTTCTACACATGCCCCTGCAACTATAATCATTTAAGCAGTGACATGGTCATGAAGTGAAGAAAAATCACAACAGCCGAGGGGGTGACCTCTCTTAAAGCTTGATAATTCTCTATACAGCTGCCTAATTAAAAACGCAACAAGTTTACAAATATTTACAGGACCCTAAAGAAGGATTGCTATTGTGCTATGCATTATAAAAATATTTTGGAAACACAGAGTAAAATAAAACCCTGAAAAACACAAAATTACACAGTTATACATGAAATAGCTGGAAAATAATAAAAACTAAATGCAATGGAAAAGTTATACGAAGAGTAACAAGTAATATAAAAAAATTTTTAAAGTCAATTCCTACTTAGGTGATTCGAGATATAATGAAAAACGTACTGAACGTACAAAGATATGGCTGAAATATGGAGGTGCTTCGATGATCCCATGGGCCATCCATATACCCAAGAACCAAGTCTGTAATGTTAATAGTTTTCGGAATATAATGAAAAACGTACTGCGCATGCATCATGCAAAATATGAAATGACAGACAAACAGACACACAAGAAAGCGAATTAATATTGCATTGTCATCTAGTTCTGAGCTATGTTTAAAGTGTCAAGTCTCTAGCTCATCGGGAAGTTAGTTTAAAATCGATTGCAAAATTTGAACAAGATATATAAATAAATATATATATATATATATATATATATATATATATAGGGAGAGTGTGAACTAATAATAGGAATTGAAAAAATACATTCAAAAAAACAAAAAATGAAAGGAAAAAGATGAAATACAAATTAATACAATAATAAAAAAAACAAAAAAAGTACACAAGAACAGAGAGATGGGCCGCACATTGTTTTAAAAAGTTCGATTTTGAAGAAGAGTTAGCTGATGGAACTCTATTTGAAGGAGAAACAAAGTGGATCTTGGAAGAAAGTCCTGAAAGAACGACTAAAGCTGTTCTGAGTTCATTAGGGGATGATGGGCTGAAGTTGAATGTTGAACTGGTGAAACAAGACCTTCCATCTCCAAAGGAAAGGATGGAGTGATGAAGACGCAGGAAGGAAAGTTGAAGATTGGTTGGATTTAATTTCCCTCATCGCAGGAGGAAGAGGATATTCGGTTACAGAAGTTGCTAATTTTGAAAATGTTGGGCAAGATTGTGGGAATGGGACGAAAGCATTGGACTCAACTGAGAAGATTATTGAAGGAACGAAAAAAAAACCCAATTAATTGGGATCTCGTCAGAAAAGACTGGTTTGTCTTTGGAGAAAGTGGAGCAAATTATGTAACTTCCTTCTTGACGTTGAATTGTTGGCTACGCTGCGGAACCATACTGGCTGATTTTGTTGCCTGGGTGGTGCCATATGGTAGAAGGTTGTAAGTTTCTCCACAGCTCCTCCGATCATGGTCCGTAGTAGTGGCGTAGTTAGGGTAAGTGGCGCCTGGGGCATAATATAATATTTTTTTGCCTTAATCGTCAACAGTGAGTCGGGCATGATATTATTTTTATGCCCCTCATGAACGCAGTAATATCTTGATTCCATGGCGCCCCTAATAATGGGCCTCATCTATACCCCCTGCTCCCCGGTCACTACGCCATTGATCAGTAGAACCAAAACCACCCTTCGTTTAAAAGTTCATTGGTGCATAACGCTTTTCCCATGTTATTTTCTAAATAAGGTTACTAGAGTAATTTTGATGGGATTTGAACCTTCGAGTGATATGTCTTATGTAAGTTGAGTTTGAGTTCTTAGATGGGCTGGATTTGAACCTTCGAGTGATATGTCGTAGGTAAGTTGAGTTTGAGTTCTTAGATGGGCTGGATTTGAACCTTCGAGTGATATGTCGTAGGTAAGTTGAGTTTGAGTTCTTAAATGGACCATCCAACTCAATGGGGGTGAAAATGAGGGGGCGAGTTGACGTTTTCATTTCCTTATCACCAAAAGCAAACAGCATGATAAAAGGAACGTTTACTTTTATTTTGCATTTTGACATCCCGTGATCGAAACACAGTAAATGAACATGAAATACTTCTTAGGATAAACGGAAAACATTGACCAGCTTCAAGCCTACCAATGGCTCTCTATCTGATTCTAATCTTTGAGAATCCATTTTAACTGGAAGATATCTTTTTCCTCTTGGAAGAAACACCATTTTATAAACAAAATTCTCGAATTAGAAAAGCGTTTTTTTTTACGATTTCTTTAAAAATAAGCTTTTAAGGTGAATAATTGGATTTTTATTGCGCTTAATCAAGTCTCTGAATTCTTAAGAATTTTTCATCTATGGTAATTTAAGAAATTTTATACATAAACATCAATTATCTGCTTTTGAACTGAAGATGGGAAACGAAAAAATACGGCTCAAACGCTTAGAGGGTTACAAGTATAGTACCTTTTAAGCATTTAACAAGCACAAATTGCTTATGGTGCATTTACCATTCTGTGAATGGTATATGACGTCAATTTTGAAATTATAATGTTCTAATTCAAGCATTTATGCAATTTATTGCTTCCTTTCTTAGAGTATGATTAAAAGCAAGCGAAAGGATAAAAGGAACGCTTATTTTTATTCCATATTTTCGGATCCCGTGAATCGAAACAAAATAAATGAGCATGAAATTCGTCTTTACATAAGGGAAAGCACTGACCAGTTTCAAGCCTACCAGTGGCTCTCCATCTCATTCTACTTCCCAACGTCTTCATGACTTCGTTTAAAATGTCATAAATGTCTTTTTCTACTTGAAAGAAACACAATTCTATGAACGAAACTCACAAATTATGAAAGAGACCAGTTTAAAGTTTTCTTAAGAAACTATTGAACCTTCTTAACCATTTAAAAAATAGCTTACGGTGCATTTAACATTTTGTGAATGGTATATGACGTCAATTTTTGAAATAATAATGCTAAACTATTCTGAGTTAAGCATTTATGCAATTTATTGCATCTTTTCTTAGAGTGTGATCGAAAGCAAACGGCAGGATAAAAGGGACGCTTATTTTTATTCCATATTTTCGGATCCCGCGAATCGAAACAAAATAAATGAGCATGAAATTCGTCTTTGCGAGGAGCCGGCGAAGTTATAAATGATGTCTCAAAGAGACGCGGAAGGAAGCGGGGTGAGAGATCTTGGAGGACATTTCACATAAATCAAGCGGCAGAATACCCCGGAATGAAATAAAATAAATAGAAACTTATCTTTTTTTGAAGAGGGGCAAAAATAAATAAAGACGTTGCGCCTACCCAGGGAAATACCACAGATGATGATTCGCTTCTTTTTCTATTCTTTCTTCCAGAGAGGGATTTCTCACATCCTAATGCTGGGGGGGTAAATGCGCAGATAGACTTCACGTGGATTTGCGAAGACGGTTAACAGTGAAGGAAGAAAGGAGGTGAAAATATGAAAAATATGGTGTGGTGGTAGGATGTATAAAAAATAAAGTAATACTGATCGCTACGAAAAAAGATGCATTTTACTTCTTTGTTTTGTAGAGGAACATAATGGAAAGGAAAAAATGCCGCTAATAATAAAAATAAATAAATAAGTATAAAATAAACGCATTTTCTCTTTCACTTCACTTTTTCATGTTTCTATTTGTGTTTCCTCCTTCTCCATTTTTCATTCCAGGAAGTGGGAATTCGTAAATTTGAAATATCCATCGGACTTATTGTGGTTCGGAAATAGAAATAGGAGGAAAAAAAGAAGAAAACGTTTCATTGTTTTATTTATTCGCGTTTATTTGAAATACGTCTAATATGATTCGCAAATTCGCAGCTGACATAAAGGAATGACAAACATATCGTTAGATATATTTTACTTATGTCGTTAACTCAAGTTTAGTTGTAGAGTTCTGTCCCAGAAACAAATAGATAAGCACATATATATATATATAACTTATTATATATGATCATACAGAAACAAAGTAAACAAGACATATCAAGAGGCAAATCCTATACTAAAAAGTCATGATTTGAACAATACAACCAAATTTAAAACAAATCTAAAGAATTGAAAATACTATAGATACCACGAACATAAAATTAAGTTTAAACATTTATATATCAACATGTAAAAAAAAAACTCTGTTGTTATAATAGTATTGAAAAAGGCAATCCAAGTATATGGAGTTTTCAACAATTAATATAACAGCTTCGCTGTGGACAAGTTTTAGCCAGTTTAAATTAATTTTGCTGTACAAACCATCCCTGTTACTAAAGTTGTTGAAAAAACAAGCAGGGTAATTTACCCTAAAATGAAAGAATTTAGAAACAAAAATCATAAACTAACCCTAACAATAAAACATAACTGCATAGAAAAGACTAAAATTCAAGATAAAAATATGTAATACATCAATATATTGCACTTTTATATTGCACTGAAAACAATAAATATATCATTCAATAAAATATCCATACTATTCATTAAACATTAAATATTCAGTGTCTCTACTTATCCTTTCCAGAATTCAACAATTTTAATAAAAACCGCCACTTAGCTTGACATCACATCAAAGAAGATATAATTTTCTTTTAGAACAAGATTAATAAGATTTTTAAAATTATGAATGTTAATATATTTTTGTAAGATCAAAATCTTTATGTATATTAACTAGGGTATTAATCAAATCTTCAATATCTATACTATTAAATAAATCCTGGAAGTCAAAAGTATGTGCACTAGTTATTTCTACATCTTTAATTACATTTAATATCTCTACACTATTATTTACTATAATTGTATCTTTTTGCTTATTTAAATTCTCTATCACTGTCTGTATGTATTTTTGCAAGAGTTTGCCTGATTTCGTAATATAAGCATTCCAGCCATTAGTAACGCTTCTAAATTTAAGAGGAAACTTGTGAAATTTTGGTGTTAGAAAGATGTGAGGATAATCTTTTTTAATATAATTAATTCCCAGTTTTTTATGGAAGGCTTGAATTCTATTAGAAATTTCTCTTTCACCTAATTTTGTCTCGTTATAAATATCACTGTTAATAATATGATTATTAAGTATTTTTTTGTAATAATATTTACAAATTATAGCAAAGTTACTGGGCACTTTGTCTATATAGACTATGGCAAATTCTGTTTGCAACTCTTTGATTTGTTTTTTTTAATATCAGGATATCTAATAAAATCATTAGATTTAAAATTATAGTTAAAAAGATCTAATAATGTTTTCGTCTATATTCATTAAATGCCTCTAGAGGCATACTATATTTAATTGCCATATTTAATGAAAATTTCTCATTATCTTTTTTAATTTGCTTTTTAATAATTTCATTACTATTAGCTATAGCCAAGCGATGCTTTGTACCTTTACTCATTAATTCTCTAAGTTTATCATTTCCAATAATATTCAAATCTCCAGTAATTACATGTCCATGATCTTCATTCAAGAAATTAGTATATTTTATACACTTGCAATCATCACTCGTATTACTTTCTTTTATATTGTTATAGTTAAAAATCATTCTGCCTAATTGCTTGTTATATTTAAATGCACGTTTAATTTTAATATTTTTATAGGGAAGCAATTAATATGTTTATCCAATATAGCAGAAAATTTACAGTTGCCATACTTTTTGTTCATATAAAGGAAGGTACAATATTCAAAATATTTCTTATTGTGAGTGTTATGAGATAAATTAAATTTTTTTTATGTATAAATTTGAATATATCTCTAATCAAATCCCATCCATGTGAGTCTGTCCTATTATCCATAATTAATTCTCTACATGCCTTTATTTCTTTTTTATTTAATCCAAGCATATATCGTTTAATCTTTTTAATGTTAAAATCTTTGTCAAAATTCTTACAAAGTTCCATTAAATCTCCATTAAATATTAAGTTCTCTATTATCTATCTTGTGTCTAGCTATACTAGATTAACTATGTCTTTTTTCTATATTTGAAGCTTCTACTATATAAAAATAATGAGATTCATTATTTTTTAAGACTTACAAAATGTTTTTTCCAAAATACAATACATTGAGTCCATATGGATAAATAGTATTGTAGTAGTGTATAAAAAATTTTCCCACCATAATCTATTTTTTATTTAAGGAACTATCTTAATGATACTAATATCTACATTATCAAAACCGTGTGCATGAAAATGTCCAATTTATATTTTATTGTGAATATTTTTGTCGTTTTCAAATTTTTTAGTGTCTGAACGGTGTTGATTAATTCTTAAGTTAATTGTATTAGATGTTTGTCCTATATATTCGAAATTACAAATTTTACAATTCAGCATATATATACAATTGTAAGTTTTACAAAAAAGAGATTCAGAACTATTATCTAATTGAGCTTCATTAATCATTACACAAGTTTTGCATCTTTTATTATTACAACTTTTGAATTTTAGATTTTCTAAATAATCAATCTTTTCATTATTATTCATTTGCTTCATATTACTTTTGAACTGCAAAGTAGAATGTGAAATAGGGGAAGCCAATTTATTTTTATAGTTATATTTTGAATTCCAAAAAATCCTGGTTTTATACTTTTTTGTAATATTATCTCTATACCCAAAATCATATCCCTCTATATTGTCACCATGAATACAGTTCAAATCTCTATAACTATTATTTTGTGAAGTATTACTATTATTAACCTTTTGAAAATCAATTGTAGAATGAAAGTCTGCATCAATATCATCACAAGAAAGTAGACTTAATAAACACGATGAAATTCATAATAGACAATGAAAACATAATGCGAATGGAATAAGTTCTCACCTGCCTTGGTACAATAACTCTAGCTTATCCTGCATTCAATACACTGATTATACCAAGTCCTTCCTTTCTCATAAATTTTTAAGAGTAATCTTCCTATTCCTTGTATTCCACAATTTACACTAATACGTTACTCAAAACCTGTGCATTGATATAAGCTTCCTCATGTTGTTCGTCATCATCTACATTCATCATTTTTCTTCCATTTACACCGTGTTTTTCAAGATATTGTATATATTCCTTTATTTTGTTGTCAATTCGATGTGTTAACACCAGCTTTGTAAATTCTTCATTTGTCATTCTTCTCTTGCTGCAATTTTTTTTGCAACTCTATAAAGTCCACCTACATCTATACCAACCCGGACGCATAATACCAACCTTTAGAGGAATAGGGACAATGGAGAAATTTCAAGCGTGCTGATTAGTTGTTTCAGCAGCATCACGTATGACGTCAGATTATTACTTGTTATTGAAGTATTAATTTAAAAAATGAATAAGAAATACAAAAGTTTAAAAAGTATTACCTTTTTTGTTTTTCGTTTGGAACCTTCCCTTAGTTATCAGGGCTCTCTTTTCAATTTTAATAATGAGCAGTAGTTTGAAACTATGCCTACAGATGCCACAAATATTATATATGTACGAGAGGGAAAGAGTGACCATGTGTAAGTGATAAGTTCCAGTTAAGGAATAAAAATGTACTAAAAATTCATAAAGTTTTCAGATCAGCAGATAAATTGAAAAATTGTCTGGTTAATAATGATATCCTTTTCTCAAAACGAAAAGTCTAAATAAATTGCTTCCTTTTTTATTACTTAAATTGTAATATCAGGAAGAAATAGGAAAAAAAGTTTGAAAAGTTGAAAAGTCAGAAATTATAAAATAATTGACATTGCAAAATATTCACATGGAAAATTAATGGCTTTCAATTTAAATTCGTATGAAAGACTGCATTTTAATTTTAAAAGAATATTTTAGATATTTAATTAAAAATAGCAGTTATCATATTTTGCTCAGAGATGGCACCACTATTTATTTTGTGTCACACTCAATATTTCAAGCCATTCTGTCAAGCTCAAATTTGTTGTAGAAAGATTGAAATTCATTGGAAATAACAAAGATATTTTCGTTAGTAAAATTCGTTAAAAATCGTATTTTTAGGTGTTAATTCGTATTCATTAGAAGATAAACTTTAAATGTACTTTGATCACCACTATAAGGTAACTAGACAGTAAGTTTATGACACCATACGTGACGCTGCTATTTCAGCAAGCAATCAGCACTCTCGAAATTTCTCCATTGTCCCTATTCCTGTAAAGGTTGATATTATGCAACTCGCATAGGAGCGACATGAGCTCTAGGGACGGCGGTGTGGTGTGGTGTTAAAGTGTTAAATTACAAAATTAAAACACTTCCTTATGGTTTGATGCAAGAAGATGGCACATCTAGATTTTTGTTGCATCTAAAAATTCGGCGAGAACTTATGCCAACCATAAAAGGCGCATTTAAAAATCCATGAATTTGAAGGTAAGTATAACTTACCACGGCTTTATAAAGGGGTAAAGAATAATACAAAATTTAATTATACATTACAAGTGGCAATTCTGATTAAAATATATAAAATGATTTAAAATATTTATAATTTTTTATTGAATAGTAATGGCAACATAAAGATAAAATATTCTTTTCTATATATGAAAAGAAGTTTATTAACCCTCTGAGTCCTAAGGCCATTGAAATAAAGGGACCTCAAAATAAGGGAACGTCCGAGCTCTTCTATCAAAGATAGGGAAATTCACTTTCCCCCTCAAAAACAACAATGACAGCTGGCATTGTCCGAATTGTAAGAAAACTCCCCTCTTCCCCAAACACATCTGGGCGAGCCACTCGCACCCGCCGCGAGTGTGAAATCAATCACACTTAACGAAAGGGAGTGGAAATTTCAGAGTGACATTCCCCGGTCGGTTTCGGACGGCTATCGTCTTTTGCCTGAAGGGACGTATGGGACGGTAACATATCGATAGAGTTAATTTATAAAAAGTTGACTGTTGAATGAACTTTCGCGAAGCGTTCCCTAAAACCTCCCTTAAGATTCCTAGTATTTCTGGGAAATATTTTAGGAAATTATATTCAGTAGTTTGAATTTCTAAAGCATACGAACTGTTTATGAATTTTCTCTTTTATATATTTATACAGATAAAAAAAAGGCAAATTTTCTCTTTCACTCCCCGTTTTTATGTTTCTGTTTGTGTTACTTCTCTTCCATCTTTCATTTTTTGGGGATATAGGAAGTAATGAATTCTCAAATTTGGAAACATCCATCGTGCGTATTGCTATTCGAAAATGGCAACAGGAAAGAAAAAAAGGATTTATTGTTTTACTTATTTTTATACTTTTTTTATACTTTTATTTGAAACACGTCTAATATTTCGTAAATTCCCAGCTAACATAAACGAATGACAAATATATCGTTAGATATATTTTATTTACGTCGTTAAACGCAAGCTTAGTTCTTTCCTATAACCAAAAGAAAGGTAAACTAGTATTTTCTCAAGCCTAATCGAGTCCTACAAGAAATCTTAAGGATTTCTTTATCTATAAGAAGCACTATTTTAAAGTGGCAAAAGTGAGATTAATGGATAAAGTCGATTTTCTCCTCTATTGTAACAAATAATTTGAGACAAGTTACTTATTTTTTCTCGACTGTAACTACTAATGTAACATATTTTAGCAATACAGTTTACTACGAGGGTTCTAATATTATGCAGTCTGTATCAAATGGATAAATGGATAATGGTATGATTTTTGAAAACGTGAAATTTTTGTTGTTAGAAAAAACACAAAAATCTGTAATAGGTTGAAATTTGTTCAAACACATTTCCATTTGCAGAAAGGTTTATAAACGTGATAATATAATATATTAGTTCGTAAAAAGCTAAGAATTTCTTAACTAGAAATTTCTATGCAAAATTCCTTCTTTCTAAAAATGCAATTATTTAAATTCCTTTTTAAATTACACAATGAGCAATCAGTATTATTATGAAATTTTGAAAATATTATAAATAACCGCTTAATACTATATCTCAATGTCATCAAGAAACAAATGAGATGCAACCAACGTCTTTGCATCGCATTTGTTTATTTCAGTTTAGGGGACATTGCGTGCTACCTCCAAATAAGATTATAGAATGAGCCGCAGGAATCGAGTAATCAAGAAAATTATGCTTTGAGAATTAATTGCTCCTTTGTAGCTTACTCAGGGTAGCGAGGTAAATAGGAGTACTCAGGGTAGCGACGCTCAGCTCTAGATACAATAATTTAGGGTAAATATTTATCTACATTCTATATACAAGATTATTAGTTATGCATCTCGAGTATCGGTTCATTATATTTAAATACAGTTAACTCTCGATATCTCGAAATCGAAGGGACCCGGAAAAAAAATTCGAGATAGCGAGTTTTCTAGACAACGAGGTTACCCTCCCAAGCATTAAAAATTACACTTAACTACAAGGTAAGGAATATATTGTAAAATATTTTAGCCAGATAGAGTTAAATGTCTGAATACAGCAATAATTCCCATATTAATTCATAGCAGTAGTATAATTTACAGAGAAGTATAAAATTTTTAAAACAGAATGTATTTGTAATAAATTACTACTACTTATAGAATTTCTTTAAAAAGTTCAGCGTTGTGACCTGGCGACACCTCTTTCCAAATTACTTTTCTACTAAGCTTTCAATCCAAAAAATAGCTGCGAAATCCTCTTTTTCCACGTTTTCTGAACATTCATGAACATGATGTGAACAGCATCTTTAGCCTGAGCCGCAGTAATGTTGGTGTCTGCTGGAACATCCACCTCTTCCTCATCACTCGAAGGCGAAGAAATTGTTTGAGAAAAGATCTCATCATCAGTCCACACACTTGAAAATCCGAGTCGAACTCCGTAAATTTTTCAAACGTTGTCGTTTTAGAAAGGTTGGGGATTTTTGAAACCTTCTCCCATTCTTCACATTGGTGTGTTTCTGTGTGGAGTTTCTGCTCCTCATCTGATTCACTTTCCACACTAGAAAAACCAGCTTTTTGAAAACAGTTTTTGATTTTCTTTTGTGTAACGTTCATCCAGGCTCTGTCTGCCATCCTCATGCGAAGCATCCCCTACGTGAGATCTTCATGAAGGTCACAATGTGACTAAACAGCGATTTTCAAGGAAAAAAATATTTTTGGCTTAGAAAAAAATTCGACACATCAAGGTTTTGAGTGAAAACTCTTCGAGATAGGAATTGAAATTAACATTAGGAGAAATATGAAATTTCAAGGGGAAAAATATTGTTTCAAGATATCAAGGTTTTCGAGATATCGAGAGTTCACTGTATTAGGTATAGAATATCTCACGGATCAGTGCCCTCTGGACATGCATCTGGTAAGAGTCTTTCCCAGAATCAGTTTGAGGAATTCGTTGCCCAACAACCATTTCTAAGAAGATCTGGAACAATTCTAGAATTCCCTCGCACACACCCTGTATGTCACCAACCACATCTGGTCTTCTGGCACACAGTGCCCGCCTTCACATATCTGTGGGCCGCATCTGGGTAAACGATTGACCATACGTTTCCCACCTGCAGGGATCCGCTACAACCTGGTACGAATACGTTAAAACATAGCAATCAAATTTCAACTTCTAGGTTTAAAATCACTTGTTTTTCAGTCACCAAATCACAAAGTGCAGCGAAAACCAGCATCTTCAAACCCAGGAACACCCGTTGGGGTGTCTAACACCCCAGAACCTCCGTTTTGAACTCCCTTTCTACATTCCTTTGATCAGAACGAACTGGATTTTTTTGTAATCTCTTTGAAGCACACATTCTTCCTTTAACGAGTAATTTGCGGGTGTTATCGTTCATGTAAGTGCAATTTCTAGACGTTTGGGGTGTTAAGCACCCCTCACACCTGTTAGTGTTTCTCGTTTGCTGTTTGAAAAGCTGGACATTCACCACTAGAGCGCGCCACACAAATGGCGTTGCAGCACTCCACAAAATTCCATTTTTCAGCCCATCCATTTTGGTGGCTCATTGACAGCGGTTCCATGCAAGAGGTCACTCCGATCCCTTAAATCTATTGCGGCTGCTCTCCTTCCCGCCCCTCTTTTTCGAGAGATCCTCATTCTCCACCCCCATGGGTCTACATTTGTGGTTTTCGCTTTGTGAGAATCGGCAAATGTGTCTCTAAATTATCACCAAGGTCGGGGATCATTGGCTGGCATCCATTAAGAACCTCTATAAAATTCTCTTTTCTGCCTTAAGGCTACCTTACTAACATGGCAGGAAAACGGTATTACAGATTCCTAACTATACAATGATATAAATACAAATTAAGGGAAGTTTAAACTTTGATAGAGATAAAAATACAATAATATTAAAAAAAAGAAGCAGGTGGAAGAAGAATCTGATGGATGATGTCATCAGAGGCCTCCGTCTATGCAAATTCAAAATTAGAATAGGTTTCCTGTCGAGGAAAAAACGACTTTTAGGTCGAAATATTTAAATTTTACTCTGAGGCCTGAACCCATTCCGGAAAAAATTGGAAACAAAATAAGGAAGAAAAACATTTATCCACAAAGAAGAAATTCAAAACAGTCTTTTAAACATAGCCTGAAAAACGGGGCTTAAAATATCTTACCTCTATGTTGTCGAATGAAAAACGACGCTCAAAAGTGAACTTTGTTTATAGGTGTGCGCACCTATCTCCATCTAGTGAGGGATACATTAATTTTAAAAAACCTAAGAATTTTTTGTGGTTTTTTAAAGTTTTTTTATAGTTTTTATTTTGTTTTTTAGTATTTTAAAATTTTTTAAAATTGTATTTTAGTATTTAAAATTTTTTAAAATTGTTCTTTTGCATTTCATAATTTTTATTTTTATAATTCAAAGAAATTTGCAGGAAAGCCTTTAATAAAATGTAAGGAGGTGTGGCATGGATATTATAGCCATTTCCAGTACAATGGAGAGTTTAAGAATTAAAAAATTATTTAAATAAAACCTAAGAAATAAAAAAATATTCAATTCTTAATTTTAAAGAAATATCCAGGTTAAAGTTCCTCTTAAATTTATTTAAGTTTTTTAGTGTATTGATTAGTTAGTAATTAAAACCAGTAATCTTTTTTGCATTCTAGTTGTTTATTAGAAGAAACTAAATTAGGCTGCATCACACTCCGAGCGCACACTCGTGATAGTTCGATTGAAGCCGGTTAAAGGTCACATTTCCTAACAGCGGCGGCTCTTGCATTGGGGCTGCAAAGCTGCAGTCCCCCTGAAATTATTTTAAAAACTTGTATTTTCGTTTTAATTCTAATTGGCTTACCTTCCACTTTGAGGGTTCAATGATCAACGAAAATGGCAAAAAAGTAATAAGAAACGTAAAATGAAAACAATCAAGAATTAAGAAAGAGACAGACCAGAGTCGCATAGAGTTTTGCCCCTCCTAAGAATCAAAATTCCCGCACTGAGCACAGTCGGAAGAAAAAAGCAACTCTTTGTCCGTCTCAATTTTGGAAGCACTCGAGCCGCGATTTCCACAGATCTCGTTTGGTGCGACTTCCGCCTTAGGCTTCCTTATTTGGCTGTTTTTCGCCTTCTCTCAGTAGTCCAGTCATCAAGTAGCTTTTTAAATCAAATTCTGGAGGATTGCTGATTACGAATCTGAGATTTGCCACCAAAAATTTTTATGGGAATTTTAGTTATAGCCAAAAAAACATGAAAAAAAGGTCCCCCCCCCCCAGTTTTTGCTTATAACTCAAAAACTATCAATTTTTAGTATATTATCATTATATACCAAAATAATCAGCGCACAATTTCCTCCAACTTAGAATTATGCAACCTTAGAAGTTCTAAGTTTAGAATTTTAGAACCTTAAAATATATGATATTCAACAAGAAGCTACAGATAGCGTTTCATTTGTTGGCCTATGAAATATGGCGTTTTTCACCAGAAGAAAGTAAAAAGCAAATTTGTATTGACAATAGGTAATATTTTCAACCAGTCTTTTTTCTTGGAGTGAATGAAAAGCTGTAGATATATGATGCAAACAAAAACAAATTTTTTCCAAATGATCTAAAAATTAAACCACTTAGAATTAAGACGCTGCATAACATCCAGAAGTATGTTTAAAAGTCAGAAATATTTTAATTCATCATATCTTTAATAGTAATCTTCTAGTCCAAAGAGGAATGAAAAAGTGAATATTTACTTCTGGGCCTCAAAAACATATTTACTTACGCGCCATCACGATGGCTTTTCGGATTGGAATAGAAATTCGCACCAATAGACCATATGGCCAAAGGTCAAACAGGGATGGCACATACAAATAACCAATTATGTCACAATCTGAGAAAATCATGAAGGGTCAAGTATCTTTAAATTCACCTAAATATGGATACTTAAAAAATACATTGAAATTGCCGTAAAAATCCTACAGTTCCTCTTATCTCTTGAATGTTCTTAAGGCAAACTAAAATAAAATGTAGAGGGAATAGACTCATCAATTTCGACAATCAGCAAAGCATGATGCAAGTATATATAGAGAGCTTTACTCCGAAGGATTTGCAAAATATTATAAATTAGACACTATTATTTGCAACACTTCTTGTTTCTGAGGTGATGAGCCGCCACTGGCTCCTAAACACCAGTTAATAAGCAGCAAACGTTATTCTCTCCCATTTTGCACATTATTTCCCTTTTCACGGATGGGAAGACGTGCAGCGTAAGTTTCATTTCCTTGGAGCAGAAAAACGATGGAAGGGGTCGACCTCTTTCTTCCGAATTCTTTCATTATTTCCCCTACCGCCGAGGTAATTTTTTCAACTATGCCCCCCTCTCAAGGTCAAGTCATCAGCGCACCCTGATCACAGCCAACGAGGCAATCGAGGTTCCTTCCTGTTCTTTTCTTCCTATTCTTCATTTTCTCCCCTTTGGTTTTCCTTTTTTCTCCACCCGAGACGAAGACGGCCGGGAATCCAGTCCGTGACAGGATCCGTTACTCATTTCATTAGGCTTCTCTTTTGCTCCACCCTCCTGGGACACC
>BGPR01018362.1:20597-30924 GCA_013235015.1 Araneus ventricosus | reverse complement strand
AATTTTTGGGTGTAATGCTGTGTGTGAACACTATATGGCTCAAAAAACAGTTTGAACTGGACAGATGAAATTTGGTACGTTCTCTTGACATCACATTGCAGATTTCTGTTGCAGTTTGCCGAAACCCATTCGAGGGGAGATCTTTATGCCTATCCATGTTCTTGTAGACACTATAACATAAAACTTAAATAGCTGGATGGATATTTAGGGCAAAGAGTTTCATCAATAAAATTGTAGATCCGTTAACTCTTTAATCCAGAGGCGGCTTTTTCTTCTTCCCTAAATCAGCTGATGATATTTTTACTACGCCGATTCCGGTCAGTTACTGACCTTGGTGTTACTTCTGGCACTACTGGAGATTTGCAACATAACCAATGCTTACATAGTCTCTAAGGCCTACACTAAACTTGGCTTTGTCATTTAATACCAGACATTTCTCCAGTGTACTTGCTTTGAAGGTTTTATTTTACTATTGCCCGCTCAGGTCTCTTGAGTACTGTTGTCTTGTCTGAGACCCTTACAATAAATAAAATTAAAATTATTGAACAGGTACAAACTGGGTTTTGCAATGCTTTTGGAGCTCATGGAAGCGTAAAACCTCAAGATTCGTCAAAATCTCGAGGTCGAATTTTTTTGACGATTAGAAATGCTTTCTTTATTTACGGGAAAGTAAAACAAAATCGACGGGAGGGTGTATCTGTTTAACGGCCGCTGGGATTGAGGGGCGTAGACTTACTTACCTTACTCAACTGTGACTAAAGTAGCTCTATGAGACTATTAACTCTATAGTCTATAGTGACTATTAGTCTAGTGTTACTATTAGTCTAGTGCGATTATTATTGACTATTAGTCTAGTGTTACTGTCAGTGACTATTAGTCTAGTGTGACTATTAGTCTAGTGTGACTATTAGTCTAGTGTGACTATTAGTCTAGTGTGACTATTAGTCTAGTGTGACTATCAGTGACTATTAGTCTAATGTGACTATGTGACTATATGTAAAATTCTTCGTGATTTTCACCAACTTTACAGCTCAACTGTGTCTAAACCGTAATTACAAATTCTGGAACTATTTTTGCAGTCTTTAATGCTTACTTTTCTCTGTTACATGAAACTAAAACCAACTCTCTTTGTTGTTTGGTGGCGGATATATAAGCGCTTAACTTTAGCACGAAATTCGACGTAATTCAACAATTCCTGAGTAATATTTCGCGTGAACCTCAGATCTATGACTGAATTGCCTTAATCTGCATGCGCGCATCGGTCGCTGTGGCGTCATCAAAATTTTTCGTGATTTTCTCCAACTTTGCAGCTCTACTGTGACTAAATCGTAATTCCAAATTCTAAAATTATATTTGAAATCTTCTATGTCTACCTTTCTCTGTTAAATGAAACTAAAGCAACTCTCTATGTTATTTGGTTGCGGAGCTATAAGCGTTTAACTTTAGCGCGAAAAGCGTCTAAATTTCTACCTTTCCCGACACACCATTAGACCACTATGGAGATGCGCAAGTCTACATCAAAAACAGTTCCATTCTTCTTCACTTCTCTAGTGATGCAAGCATTGATTTTTAATGCAAAAAATCATACTGCAAAAGTAATTACGGTTTAGATAATTACATAATCTAAACATATTTTTGCAATCTTCAACGTCTACCTTTCTCTGCTAAATGAAACTAAACCAACCCTCTATGTTATTTGGTTTATTATTATGTTTGGCGGGGCTACAAGCGTTAACTTTTAGCGCGAAAAGCGTCATAATATTTTCCTTTAGAGACTCCTATTCCATTTTGAATCTGCATGAATGTCTGGCCTCTGATGAAATCATTCACCAGATTCTTACTTCTTGTCGTTGTCTACTATTATTCTGTACCCTTCCACATTTTTAATTGCTTTTTTAATATTTTTGTCTATTCCTTTAGAGACGTAATTCTACGTCAAAAAGGCCGTGGACCGCAATGGCCGATCGGCAAGAATCAAGAAAGAAAAGAAACCGGAGAAAGCACATTTCTGCAGCCATGGCAACAGTTACCGACTGCAATCAGGACATGATTCCTGGTCGCCATGGCAACAGATCAGTGTAAATGTTCATCAGCATCTATCACAGTTCGTCTATAGAGCTCCGTGATTAGACCGACGAACAGCCCTCCTTTTCCTCTTTTTCTACTTCCGACTTTATTTTTTCTCCCTCTTCTTTCTGGTAGGCGAAATAGGCGGATGCAATTTTCACCAAATTGGGAATCGAATGGTGAAATTCTCGCAATTTATTCCCTGGGTCCTCTGTGAAAGGAGTCAAGATTGGCATGCCTCGATCTGATAAAGCACCTTGACTTCACTCTTGATTTGGCAACTGACTTACGAATTAGGAGTCGGAATGTCGCCAAGGCACTCCCCTCCCATACACTTTTCACGTGGCATTTCTTTATCCATTCAAAAGGAACAGAATTTGTTACAGGACGAGAAGAAAAAAGAAAGGATCAGAATTTTGGCCGAGTTCCATTAGGAAATTCTTAGTCGGTTGATTCGAGTTTAAAACGGATGAAAAGTGTGGCTGTCAGGCAACTGACTGTCTGACAGCTGAGCACGATTAATCTCTTCTGCGGGGTGCCTCGTAAGCGTTATTTGGGAAAAAGGCAGCGCTTTATTAGCACGCAATTTTTGTCGCCCATCTTCGTGTTCATCAAGGAGTAAATCTTCCCACAATTTAAACGCTTTAAAGTGAAAAATGTGGATGTGGATGATGTTGTGTATGTAAAAATGATTGAGAAGAAACTCCATTTTTAAAGCAATTTAGTCGACTTTGTCTAATTGTAACATTACCAAGATGGGCAGTAATAATTTCACTCTTCCTAAGATCGTCAGAAATATATTTATCACTAAATTAATCAATTTTTAAATATGCGTGGCAAGTTATGTTCCTACCTTTGATTACAGCTGCTGTTTATTAAGAACTTCCGAAACCGCAAAAAAGTATTAATAAATTCTTTTACTTCATAATGTAGTTCTAAGATTCAAATTAATTATCAATTCATAATTATTATTTTGATACAATGTTGTGTTAATACCTAACGCTGAAAAGAAGGTTCTCGCAAAGTTCTGCGCTGAAACAAAAACCTGGGTGTTCCAGTTTCTTATCTGAACCCATTAAAAATATCTTGATTTGATAATTATTGAAATTAAATGACAAATCAAATTAATTTTCTCTATTAAGATAAATGAATTTATTTCTTAAATCAATCCCAATTCCAAAAATATTTTAATGAATTATTAGTAGAAAGAAATGGATCTTTAAAAGGTTAAGAGCGACATTGTATCAACATTCTTTTGTCAATGCAATCAAAATTAAGAAAATGAGAAGAAACTGTAGGTGAATGACAGCAGCATAAATCTTGACAAGGATTTACAATCAAAGTGCAATAGCATAAAAAAAGAGAATGAGCATATTCGCAATGGACCTTATGCATGTGACGTCACATCCTCCGACACGTGATCTGCCAGAGGCAGCCATTGGTCAATCTTAAACAGCTGTCTCAGAACTGCTTTTATTTCTGAGTCGCTTATAGGCCGATTATTTTGCTTATTCCTCCACAGCTGTTTTTCTATACTCTCGAACCCAAACGGTGCATAAGGTCCATTCCATAAAAAGACGTATTTTTTTTCTGAAATGTTGTATTTTGAGTTTCTCATCTGTGGCATCATCGCGGTATCTGGCAATATCCTGAATTGTAGTTACATGCAGATCGGATCCGCCCTCTTTGTGATGTCACACATCGACCAATAGCGACGAGTCTGTTGCAGTATTTAAGGACTGATTGCTTCTATTCATTCTCTTCTTTTTGTATCATTTGGTAGCTAACAGTATAATGATTTTATGATTTGATTTAGGATTTTAATTTAGTTGTTATTTTATTAAATTTGTTATTTTGTTATCTAGTAGTCTTGCTTTGACTGTGTCGCCAGCTCTGTGATTTCTCACAATGGAGTACTTCTGATATATGTGGAATACAGGTATGATAGGTTGGGAAACTGAGTAGTGTAGTATCGTACTAGTTAATAGGAAGCACTTGAGTGTTAATCGTTCTATGTAACGAATACCTCAGCGACTAGATTAGTAAATCTCGCCTCTACACATGCTGTAAAGTTAGCTTGACCTCGACGTAGGTCCAGAAGTTACAGATTTTTCTATATAGTTTTTAACTAATGACATATAATAGAGAATTCTATTATTTCGTCGCTTAACAAACAACACCGCCTTCTCAATTTTTTGAAATTTCAAAGAGGAAGATTCAAATGAATTTTTCGTAACCAATAACGAATATTTCTAATTTTTTTCCACCTCTGGTTGGAACATGTGGTCTCATGTTCGTAGTAGATCTTAAAAAATTCAAAAACATTCGTTATTGGTGGCAAAAAACTCATTTGAATCTTCCTCTTTGAAATTTCAAAAAATTGAGATAGGTGTTGTTGCTTGTTAACCGACGATTTGCTCTCCTTACACCATTTTCTTTCCTGAATTGCAAAATGCTGTTGTGAAAAAAGAATGATGTGATGATTTCTCTCAAAGAACACAATTATTTATCAATAAAAGTCAACCTAGGAGATGTTTGGTTATGTTTTGTGATTGGAGTCAGATTTGACTACGCTGCGAAAGATAAAATCATTTTAAATCAGTGGCAGTGTGATGTACAGTTCTCTATATATCGGTCGGTAAAATACACAATAAATTTAAAACAAAACTTACGTCAAATAAATATTTATTGGATAGCATTTAAATTTTTACCATCAAAACTTGCCTAAATATGTAGACATAAATGTGCCTTTTAAATTTAAAAGTGCTTCTTTTATTAAGCTTCGTCATGAGATCTAGATATCACTTTGCCACAATCCAAAATGATATTTTATTCTTCATTGTAAAGTCAAATATGGCCATTCGTCATAAAACACAAATAGACAGCTCTTAAATTTATTTCCTTTACTTTCATTCATAAACAGAATTTTTTTATAATTCTGAAAAGAACTGATGAATGATTTTTACTACCATTATCATTTACTTAACTCCACCTGTGGTTGTTGCTTCAAATGAAGATCGCTTGAAATAATGTTGATGATTTTGCTTAGAAGAAAAGCAATTAGCCTTTCTCTGAAAAGTGTGTAAGTTTTTCGTTGAAAATGTTTTATTGGAGCTGCTCATGATTATTTTTGGATACTACGAAATTTCTATGCTCATTGTTGCGTATGTAAAATGTCTATGCATTATTTTCTGGTCTTACTTTCTAATTCTGTTAATGTCTGATGTATTAACGTGAACTGATTCAGCGAGTATGGCGCATAAATTGAAATATCTTTCCCTTATCTTGAATACAAGAATTATGAGTAGATGGTATCAATCAGCTTCTGATTCATTAATGGAATAGTTGAGCTTGGTTTTAAATAGCAAGCTGAAATCTTGTTCGAATCTTGAGCACACTATGTTTAGTGGAATTATAACTATGCCTTTCGATAACAGCATTCATAGTTCACCTTTAAGTGAAAAGTAATTATGTTCTACTTCAATAAATTAAATAAAAGTAGGGGAGAGTAGGGTAAAACGGAAAAGTGGGGTAAAACGGGATCGAGGGGTAAAAGGGGATTGTGGGGTAAAACGGGATACTTTGATTTTGGCGTTATTAATTCTACTTTCTAGAGGACACATACTGAATTGTTCTCCACCTAGGAAAGAAAAAACGGTTATAATTTCCATTTCGTTGTTGTTAAAATCACTTCATCTGTGAAGGTTTGTTTTATGACGTCACCTCTCCAATGTTTATATGATTTGAAACTATCCTTACTTAAAAATCATTAGAGTTAGAAAAACCATTTTTTAGTCCAGCTTATTATACGTTTACTAAGGATTTATACCCTATCAAAGAATGAGGACTTACTCCAATAATTGCGTTGTTATATTTCGTTCCTTATGACCTCTGCGCTCGGGGTAATACCGGATATTTCTTGTGGGGTAAATTGGGATACTAGGGGAAGCTACGGATACCCGACCGAAAAGGATTTTCTTAGGTTGTGAGATAGTTGGTAGTTTGTGAGGGCAATTCCTGTTTTACCGTTTCGTCAAATGATCTGATGGAAAGCATTTCCAACAGTTAGGAGAAAAGAGAAAATGGAAAAAAGTGCTAATAAAGAATAGAAAATTGTTTTCTGTAACTCAGAAAACAGAAAAAGAAAACCTACCTCAAAACAATCGAGAAGAGAAGAGTATTTAGAACCAATACTGCAAAGCTGTCTTATAAAAAAACCTAAATGAGTCCACTAAATCTGCAGTGGAGCGGAGAATAAAGACAACCAAAATATGTGAATTATTACTATTCTTACTTGCTTATCACTATTCTTAAACAAATTGTCTTTATTCTTAAAGTGCCAACTACGGAAACTATTGTTAAATTTTTTTTAAATCGTTTTCTTCTAAACTGTCAAATATTATAACTATTGTTAAATCTTAGAAAATTGTTTTATTCTTAAATTGTCACATAAAATAAAAAATATGCTACTTTTCTACTGAAAATCTAGATTTCCCATAGAGTTAACATGTGTATCCCGTTTCATCCCACTAGTGGGGTAAAACGGGATACTTTGACTTTTTCTACAAAAAAATCATTAGTGAAAAAAGTAATAAATTTGACAAGCTTTATGTCGAATAGTTTAGCTCCAACCGGCCTTCAAACCTTAGGTATCCCATTTTACCCCACTTTCCCCTAATTATGTTTAATTATGTAAAAGTTTAACCCTTCGCACTCGGAAAAGTGATTAGATGCATAATTATTCACTGAATACCAGGGCTCCAATACCAAATTAATTTATTATTTTTCGAAAAATAAATACCTTCTTGTTACAACTAAGGAGGTATAATTTCACTATCGAAGTCAAGAAACGTCAGTGATGCAAATTCTAAAATGGTGCCCAAAAGGCACCATCCGAGAGCAAAGGATTCAAGTTATGAGGCAACTAATCTTATATAACCGGCAAAGTATGAAACACCGGCATTTTACAGAATGCTTAGACATTTAAGGCAAAGTATGACATGCGAGAATTATTTCAATATGTTACATACCTTCCCTAGGCATTCTTTAGAATGAGAAATGCTATTTTGGCATAGTATGAGAAGAAGGTCGTGATAAGGCTTGTGTTTAACCCTTCTTTGCATGATTTTTTCTTTATTGGTGAAATAAATCAAGGTGATATAATTCATGTTCAAAATTAAAGGAAAAATGGTTAAAAAAATCTTAGTATATATTTATAGTATAAATTTAGCAAAAAACAATATGATGGAAATTTCCATCATCATGCAAAGTTAGATTAAACGCAAACTTTTTCAGAAATTGCTCTAAAAATAACAGAAACACATGTTACAAACCTTTCATCCACATCACTTTCTTAGCAATAGAAACTCAAATATAATAAAACAAAATTAAAAACGAAATCATACGTTTATTGCAACTACAACAAACAGCGGAATGACAACTTCAAGCTCGTTTTACTGATAGTGACACTTGCTTATTTTTGACAGCTATGTTTCTTTTTTTATGCAATGGACATTAAAAAGGTATCCAGACACGATCAACTTAAAGTGAACTTGTTCTTTTATATAATTTTTGGGCATTCAATGCTATGATGGAAATTTCCACCATCATGCAAAGAAGGGTTAAAAGAAGTGCATTCTACAGAAATACAGATATTAGTTACAAAAAATTATAAAAGGGCGACATTACAAGTCTTTTATTCAAAACACATAAAGGAAAATGAAAGTATAGAAAACAAAGTTTATGTCTTTCGTATTAAAGAAAATAAAATAAAATACGTACCTACTCTTTGCATCGAGAAAGGTAAACCAGACTGGAACTATCCCGTCCTGCAGCATGGCATACGGAACAAGTACAAATGACCGGTCGAGCGAAAGCCCAGCCGGAAGAGAAACCAGTCGGACTGGTGGAGCTACCTCCTAAAGGCCACAACCCCACCTCCATCTGCATCCCCGTGACCACAACAACCCAGCTACAGACTTGTCCGATGAACCTGGTGAATTTCACAAAATATTATTTAGGTAACTGTAACAATAAGTAAGAGGAACGCGTGGAGCAGTAGAGTTCCAAGGCACTGACCCAGGGCCCGAAATTTCAAACCACCACCACCCGAAAGAACCATAGACCCAAAGCTCCACCAAAAGTCCATCAACCACACCGGTACTACGTAATTCAAAACAACACAAGAATACAGTTTATAACACAGTACAAGAAAAAAACATGGAATCAATTGAAAAGAGTAAGAAAAAAACAAAAGTTTAAGCTATCCGAACACGTTGAAAAGTCGATTTTCGGTCAAAATTCCCATTTTTTAATTTTTGATGTTTTGGACAGTTCATTCATTTACCTTTCTAAAACATATTTACTTTTGCCGGTACGTTAATTAGAAGATGAGATGTTAATTGTTTTATAACAAACCGAAAACCGGAAGTGGGCGTTTAATTAAATGGAAGTTGTCATTTAAAGGGACAGAAACCTGTCAAAAATTCTTTTAAACTGCCTTTTTTCAAGTTAATATAATGTTAGTATATTTTTAGGAATTTTGTTTGAAGTTTAGACACTTAATTTAAGCGCGTGGCAAAAATAAAATTTGATTTTTCTCAAAACTAGATTTTATATATAATTTTCACACTTCAAACATGAACTCAAGATATTATCATTCGATTGTTCTGAAATTTTGTGAACACTTTCTTCAAATGTGTCTCTAGTGAATGTACTAGAATAATGTATATTGTAGCAATATTTTTTTAACTATGGCCTTTTATTTGAAAACTGACATAAAAAATTTGCTGAAAATCTTATAATGATTGTTCGATTAGCTCTAAAATTTTTATTTATCCAAAGAATGTTAAGATTCTAGTACAAGCACTAGTCCATAGTATGTAGTTTATTTTAGTGTTAGTTTTATTTGAATTATTACAAAAGTTTGACTTCTAGCATGTTTGAAGTTTTGGGAAATTTCCTCTAAAAAGCACCAGAAATTCAAGATTTTTGTAAATTTATAATAATTTATACACAAAAATCATACTCTAATATTAATATTTATTAAATTCGAATCTAAAAAACATATTTTGGTGTTTCTATTTCACAATTTTTTTAAAAAAAAGTGCTTCGAACGTGTTCGGATACCTTAACATGCAAGAGAGACCTGAAAAACAGATTTAACAATTTCACTTAAGCCTCTTCTTGATTGACCGTTCTGAACAAGATCCAAGATACCCAAAGAAACAAAGGCAGCAGGAAAAAAGTTATTCCTGATTTCACCAAAGAGAGGACATCCATAGATGTAATGTGAAACAGTGTCTATATCAGTATTGCACAATCGAGAAAGGTAATAATTTTATTTTGAATTGCTCTTAATTTCATTTCTTATAAAATCTAATCGACGATGTATTTATAAATTTGCCGGTTTGTCATTTGGCATTGTATAGAATGCCTTGGAAAATTGTGAAATACCAATTGTTTCAGACTTTGCCTAAAGATGCATAAGCACTCTATAGAATGTCCGATTTCAAATTTATACTACGAGTGCTCATATTATGTGGCTCTATCTCCGTATTCTAATTATTGTTTCTTACTTCTTTACTGCTCTAATTCTGTATTGGAACTAGTGTCTAATTAGTGTCATGTTTTAGTTTTAGTATTTTATTACGGTCTAATTAGAGGTTTATTTCTCTTGTTGTTATCCTAATTAACTATGTCTTTTTTACCTCGCTAATTAGATGCAACGTTCGCATACATGTTCAAAAACGGTTGAACGAAGCGAATTGTTATTTATAGGCAGCGCTTTATTAGTAAAATACTAATCAAAGCTGTAACACTACTAAATAAACGCAATAGATTGCGAAAAGCGTAGGATGCAGCAGAAAATAGACTTACTTCCTACTTCCTACCCGCGGATCGAAGCATAAGCGGTCAGAGGATTAATATCCTCTTCTTTTTTCCTGTTCTGCGGCTCTAACTCTTCATCAGAATCAGTATTTTAATTTATGTCTTAAATTTTAGCGTTTGCATTTTATTTATGTCGAAGTCTTAGTGTTTGTAATCTAATTAACAACTTTCCCCTTTTTTTCCGCCTGTTCAAATCAGGAACTCTTCACACCATCCAAGTCTACAATAGAAAACGCTGGACACCATTTTCCTGAATGCCTAGTGCAATTTTCAGTCGGTTCTAAATCTCGTTTCGTCTCTAGCTCTTTATTAGAATCAATTAATATTTTCATTTATGTCTTTAATTTTATTGTTTGCATTTTATTTATGT
>BGPR01018362.1:0-15597 GCA_013235015.1 Araneus ventricosus | reverse complement strand
CTTTAAAGTGAAAAATGTGGATGTGGATGATGTTGTGTATGTAAAAACGATTGAGAAGAAACTCCATTTTTAAAGCAATTTAGTCGACTTTGAATAATTGCAGCATTGACACGATGGGCAGTTATAATTTCACTCTTCCTAAGATCGTCAGAAATATATTTATCACTAAATTAATCAATTTTTAAATAGGCGTGGCGAGTTATGTTACTACCGTTGATTACAGCTGCTGTTTATTAAGAACTTCCGAAACCGCAGAAAAATATTAATAAATTCTTTTACTTCATAATGTGGTTCTAAGATTCAAATTAATTATCAATTCATAATTATTATTTTGATACAATGTTGTGTCAATACCTAACGCTGAAAAGAAGGTTCTCGCAAACAAAACCTGGATGTTCCAGTTTCTTATCTGAACCCAATAAAAATATCTTGATTTGGTAATTAATAAAATTAAATGGCAAATCAAATTAATTTTCTCTATTAAGATAAATGAATTTATTTCTTAAATCAATCCCAATTCCAAAAATATTTTAATGAATTATTAGCAGAAAGAAATGGATCTTTAAAAGGTTAAGAGCGACATTGTATCAACATTCTTTTGTCAATGCAGGTATCAAAATTAAGAAAATGAGAAAAAACTGTAGGTGAATGACAGCAGCATAAATCTTGACAAGGATTAACAATCGAAGTGCAATAGCATAAAAAAAGAGAATGAGCATATTCGCAATGGACCTTATGCATGTGACGTCACATCCTCCGACACGTGATCTGCCGGAGGCAGCCATTGGTCAATCTTAAACAGCTGACTCAGAACTGCTTTTATTTCTGAGTCGCTTATACGCCGATCATTTTGTTTATTCCTCCACAGCTGTTTTTCTATACTCTCGAACCCAAACGGTGCATAAGTTCCATTCCATGAAAACAGACGTATTTTTTTTCTGAAATGTTGTATTTGAGTTTCTCATCTGTGGTATCATCGCGGCATCTGGCAATATCCTGAATTGTAATTACATGCAGATCGGATCCGCCCTCTTTGTGATGTCACACATCGACCAATAGCGACGAGCCTGTTGCAGCATTTAAGGACTGATTGCTTCTGTTCATTCTCTTCTTTTTGTATCATTTGGTAGCTAACAGTATTATGATTTATAGTAGTATGATTTTATGATTTGATTTGGGATTTTAATTTAGTTGTTATTTTATTAAATTTGTTATTTTGTTATCTAGTAGTCTTGCTTTGACTGTGTCGCCAGCTCTGTGATTTCTCACAATGGTGTACTTCTGATATATGTGGAATATAGGCATGATATGTTGAGAAACTGAGTATTGTATTATCGTACTAGTTAATAGGAAGCACTTGAGTGTTAATCGTTCTATGTACCGAATACCTCAGCGACTAGATTAGTAAATCTCGCCACTACACATGCCGTAAAGTTAACTTGACCTCGACGTAGGTCCAGAAATTACACATTTTTCTATATAGTTTTTTACTCATGACATTATAATAGAGAATTGTATTATTTCGTCGGTTAACAAGCAGCACCACCTATCTCGATTTTTTGAAATTTCAAAGAGGAAGATTCAAATGAATTTTTCGCAACCAATAACGAATATTTCTAGTTTTTTTTCACCTCTGGTTGGAACATGTAGTCTCATGTTCGTAGTAGATCTTAAAAAAATTCAGAAATATTCGTTATTGGTGGCAAAACATTCATTTGAATCTTCCTCTTTGAAATTTCAAAATATCGAGATAGGTGGTGCTGCTTGTTAACCGATGATTTGCTCTCCTTATACCATTTTCTTTTCTGAATTGCAAATTGCTGTTGTGAAAAGAATGAGTTGACGAGTTCTCTCAAAGAACACAATTATTTATCGATAAAAGTCAACCTAGGAGTTGTTTGGTTATGTTTTGTGATTGGAGTCAGATTGGACTATGCTGAGAAAGATAAAATCATTTTAAATCAGTGGCAGTGTGATGTATAGTTCTCTATACATCCTTCGGTAAAATACGCAATAAATTTAAAACAATACTTACGTCAAATAGATATTTATCGGATAGCATTTAAATTTTTACCATCAAAACTTGCCTAAATATGTAAACATAAATGTGTCTTTTAAATTTAAAGGTCCTTCTTTTATTAAGCATCGTCATAAGACCTAGATATCACTTTGCTACCGATGTAAAATGATATTTTATTCTTCACTAGCTGATATGCCCGGCGTTGCTCGCGATAAAAATATTTTCAAGTCCAAGTACTTATAATACTTTCAATAAACTAAAAGTGTTTTTCGCGGAATCGTCTTTCATTGATTTTCGTTAATCAACTGAACCTTTGGACCAGCAGTGAAACACCCTTCTTTTTCCCTCCTTAGTTTTGAACCACCTGGTATGAATCTCGTAGTCCTTCGTACTCCATTTTCCCCTCCCCATCATTGCTACGGCAACAGCAGAAACTCTTTCATATCTTTTATTTTTTGCCATTATCCGGACTACAGTTCTCTTTAGTGTTTTTGTCACTGACCGGAAAAAACTGCATAGTGTTCTTTCTTTTTCTCCTTAGGCCCTCTCCCTCTGGTAGGAAGTGGGCTCAACAATCTTGAAGGATTTTAAACACTCATTATGATCATTAAAAATTTGTAAAATTAAATGAAGCGTCGCGGAAAGAGTAATTAACATCATTTTGTTGTGGCGCAAATATATTGAGAGAAGTATATGCTATGAAATGAAAGCTAAGTAAAATTTCTGCCTCTCTGTTAACATTCAAAGAAAACAATATTTTTATCATAACTTTCACAATGGCATAAATACCGGAATGAAGGATTTGATAAAACGATCAATGGTAATGATTTTCTGCTCTTTAAAATTGTAAAGTCAAATATGGCCATTGCGTTATAAAACACAAATAGACAACTCTTAAGTTCATTTCCTTTTCTTTAATTCATTATGAACCGAAACTTTTTATAATTTTGAAAAGAACTGATGAATGTTTTTCCCCTACCATTATCACTGACTTAACTCCATCTATGGTTGTTGCTTCAAATGAAGATCGCTTGAAATAATGTTGGTGCTTTTGCTTAGAAGAATCTGAAAAGTGTGTAAGGTTTTCGTTACAAATGTTTTATTGGAGCTGCTCTTGATTATTTTTGGATACTGAGAAATTTCTATGTTCATTTTTTCGTAAGTAAAATGTCCATGCATTATTTTTCTGGTCCTACTTTCTAATTCTGTTATGTTTGCGCGAACTGATTCAGCGAGTATGGAGAATAAATTGGAATCTCTTTCCCTTATCTTGAATACAAGAATTATTGTGGTAACAATCAGCTTACGATTCATTAATGGAATATTTGAGCTTGATTTTACATAGCAAGCTGAAATCTAGTGCGAATCTTGAGCACACTATGTTTAGTGGCGTTATAATTGTGTCTTTCGATAACAGCATTCATAGTTCACCTTTAAGTGAAACGTAATTATGTTCTATTTGAATAAATTAAATAAAAGTGGGGAATAGTGGGTTAAAACGAGATAGTTTGATTTCGGCGTTATTAATTCTTCTTTCTAGTGGACAAATACTGAATTGTTCTCCACCTAGGAAAGAAAAAAGAATAGTTTCCATTTTGTTGTTGTAAAATTCACTTCGTCTGTGAAGGTTTGTTTTATGACGTCACCTCTCCAATGTTTGTATGATTTGAAACTATCCTTACTTAAAAATTATTACAGTTAGAAAAACCATTTTTAGTCCAGCTTATTATACGTCTACTAAGGATTTATACCCTGTCAAAGAATAAGGACTTACTCCAGTAATTGCGCTGTTCTGTTTTGTTTCGTTTCTTATGACCTCTGCACTCGGGGTAAAAACGGATACTTCTTGTGTGATAAAACGGGATACTAGGGGAAGCTATGGATACCCGACCGAAGAGGATTTTCTTAGGTTGCGAAATAGTTGGCAGTTTGTGAGGGCCATTCCTATTTTACCGTTGTGTCAAATGATCTGATAGAAAGCATTTCCAACAGTTAGAAGAAAAGAGAAAATGAAGAATAAATGCTATTAAAAGAAGAGAAAATTGTTTTGTGTAACTCAAAAAGCAGAAAAAGAAAACATCAAAATAATCAAAAAGAGAAGAGTATGAAGAACCAAAACTGAAAAGCCGTGTTATAAAAAAAAACTAAATGATTCCACTAAATATGCAGTGGAGCGGAGAATAAAGACAACAACGTTATGTGAATTATTACTTACTTATTACTATTCTTAAACTAATTGCCTTTATTCTTAAATAATCAACTACGGTAACTATTGTCAAATTTTTTTAAAAAAATCGTTTTTCTCTAAACTGTCAAATATTATAACTATTGTTAAATCTTAGAAAATTATTTTATTCTTAAATTGTCACATAAAATAAAAAATGTGCTACTTTTCCACTGAAAATCTAGATTTCCCATAGAGTTAACATGTGTATCCCGTTTTAAGCCACTAGCGGGGTAAAACGCGGTACTTTGACTTTTTCTACAAAAAAATCATTAGTAAAAAAGTAATAAAACTGCGACTTTTCCAGAAATATGTATTAAACTCTGATAGAGAATATTTTAGTAAATTTAACAAGCTTTATGTCGAATAGTTTAGCTCCAACCGGCCTTCAAAACCTTAGGTATCCCATTTTACCCCACTGTGCCCTAATTACGTAAAAGTTTAACCCTTTGCACTGGGAAAAGTGATTAGATGAATAATTACTCAGTGAATACCAGGGCTTCAATACTAAATTAATTTATTATTTTTCGAAAAATAAATACCTTCTTCTTACAACTAAGGAGGTATAATTTGACTACCGAAGTCAAGAAACGCCAATGATGTACAGTCTAGAATGGTGCATAAATGACGCCATCCGATTGCAAGGGGTTAAAGTTATGAGGAAACTAACCTTATATAACCGGCAAAGTATGAAACACCGTCATTCTACAGAATGCCTTGACATTTAAGGCAAAGTATTACATGCGAGAATTATTTCAATATGTTACATACCTTTCCTAGGCATTCTTTAGAATGAAAAATGCTATTTTGGCATAGTATGAGAAGAATGTCGTGATAAGGCTTGTGTTTAAAGGAAGTGCATTCTACAGAAATACAGATATTAGTTACAAAAAATTATAAAAGAGCTACATTAAGAGTCTTTTATTCGAAATACGTAAAGGAAAATGAAAGTATAGAAAACAAATTTTATGTCTTTCCTATTAAAGAAAACAAAATAAAATACGTACCTACTCTGCATCGAGAAAGGTAAACCAGACTGGAACTATCCCGTCCTGCAGCATGGCATACGGAGCAAGTACAAATGGCCCGTCGAGCGAAAGCCCAGCTGGAAGAGAAACCAGTCGGACTGGTGGAGCTACCTCCTAAAGACCACAACCCCACCTCCATCTACATCCCCGTGACCACAACAACCCAGCTACAAACTTGTCCGATGAACCTGGTGAATTTCACAAAATGCAATTTAGGTAACTGTAACAATAAGTAAGAGGAACGCGTGGAGCAGTAGAGTTGCAAGGCACTGACCCAAGACCCGAAATTTCAAACCACCACCACCCGAAAGAACCACAGAGACCAAAGCTCCACCAAAAGTCCATCAACCACACCGGCACTACGTAATTCAAAACACCACAAGAATACAGTTTATAACACAGTACAAGAAAAAAACATGGAATCAATTGAAAAGAGTAAGAAAAGAAAAAAGTTTGAGCTATTCGAACACGTTCAAAAGTCGATTTTCGGTCAAAATTCCCATTTTTTAATTTTTGATGTTTTGGATAGTTCATTCATTTACCTTTCTAAAACATATTTACTTTTGTCGGTACGTTAATTAGAAGATGAGATATTAATTGTTTTATAACAAACCGAAAACCGGAAGTGGGCGTTTAATTAACCGGAAGTTGTCATTTAAAGGGACAGAACCCTGTCAAAAATTCTTTTAAACTGCATTTTTTCAAGTTAATATGATGTTAGTATGTTTTTAGGAAATTGTTTTGAAGTTTAGACACTTAATTTAAGCGCGTGGCAAAACTAAAATTTCATTTTTCTCAAAACTAGATTTTATATATAATTTTCACACTTCAAACATGAACTCAAGATATTATCATTCGATTGTTCTGAAATTTTGTGAACACTTTCTTCAAATGTGTCTCTAGTGAATGTACTAGAATAATGTATATTGCAGCAATATTTCTTTTAATTATGGCCTTTTATTTGAAAAATGACATAAAAAATTTGCTGAAAATCTTATAATGATTGTTCGATTAGCTCTAAAATTTTTATTTATCCAAAGAATGTTAAGATTCTAGTACAAGCACTAGTCCATAGTATGTAGTTTATTTTAGTATTAGTTTTATTTGAATTATTACAAAAGTTTGACCTCTAGCATGTTTGGAGTTTTGGGGAATTTCCTCTTAAAAGCAGCAGAAATTCAAGATTTTTCTAAATTTATAATAATTTGTACACAAAAATCATACTCTAATATTAATATTTATTAAATTCGAATCTAAAAAACATATTTTGGTGTTTCTATTTTACAATTTTTAAAAAAAGTGCTCCGAACGTGTTCGGATACCTTAACATTCAAGAGAGACCTGAAAAACAGATTTAACAATTTCAATTAAGCCTCTTCTTGATTGACCGTTCTGAACAAGATCCAAGATACCCAAAGAAGCAAAGGCAGCAGAAAAAAGTTATTCCTGATTTCATTAAAGAGAGGACATCCGTAGATGTAGTGTGAAATAGTGCCTATATCAGTATTACACAATCGAGAAAGGTAATAATTTTATTTTGAATTGCTCTTAATTTTATTTCTTATAAAATCGAACCGACGATGTATTTATAAATTTGCCGGTTTGTCATTTGGCATTGTATAGAATGCCTAGGAAATTTGTGAAATACCAATTGTTTCATACTTTGCCTAAAAATGCATAAGCACTCTATAGAATGTCAGATTTCAAATTTATACTACAGTGCTCATATTATGTGGCTCTATCTCCGTATTCTAATTATTGTTTCTTACTTCTTTACTGCTCTAATTCTGTATTGGAACTAGTGTCTAATTAGTGTCATGTTTTAGTTTTAGTATTTTATTACGGTCTAATTAGTGGTTTATTTCTCTTGTTATTATCCTAATTAACTGTCTTTTTTATCTCGCTAATTAGATGCAATGTTCGCAAACATGTTCAGAAACGGTTGAACGAAGCGAATTGTTATTTATAGGCAGCGCTTTATTAGTAAAATACTAATAAAAGCTGTAACACTACTAAATAAACGCAATAGATTGCGAAAAGCGTAGGATGCAGCAGAAAATAGACTTACTTCCTACTTCCTACCCGCGGATCGCAGTATAAGCGGTCAGAGGATTAATATCCTCTTCATTTTTCCTGTTCTGCGGCTCTAACTCTTCATCAGAATCAGTATTTTAATTTATGTCTTTAATTTTAGCGTTTGAATTATTTATATCAAATTATGTCCAAGTTTTAGTGTTTGTAATCTAATCAACATCTTTCCCTTTTGTTTCGCCAGTTCAAATCAGGAACTCTTCATACCATCGAAGTCTACAATAGAAAACGCTGGACACCATTCTCCTGAATGCCCTGCGCCATTTTCAGTCGGTGATAAATCTCGTTTCGGCTCTAACTCTTTATTAGAATCAGTTAGTATTTTAATTTATGTCTTTAATTTTAGCGTTTGAATTATTTATATCGAATTATGTCCAAGTTTTAGTGTTTGTAATCTAATCAACATCTTTCCCTTTTGTTTCGCCAGTTCAAATCAGGCACTCTTCAGACCATCCAAGTCTACAATAGAAAACGCTGGACACCATTCTCCTAAATTTCCAGCGCCATTTTCAGTCTGTGCTAAATCTCGTTCCGCCGGGACATTTGTGTCCCAGCGGGCGACACGGCGGAGGGCCTTCGATTTATGCTCCATTAGGAGGGCCCGTCATAAAACACGGCTGAAGGGCCCGTGTTTGTTTAATCCGCATATTACGACCCTCCTTATTACTTTCCTTCGCAAAGAATTATGGGATCACTTTTCTGCCTGCGTTGCGGTGATTTACAGGATCCCTTCTTTCTTGCTCCCTTTTTTCCTTTGGACGAGTGATTAATAGACTGAATAATGCATGAGCTTCTTTTGTTGGGAGGTTGCTCTATTTAGTAAGACCTCTGTAAGCAACCGCCGGGAGTGCACTTAGGGTGCCGTCCTAATTCAAGAACCAGCTGGACCATTCTCCCCTCGACTTTGTTATATACTTACACAATACAATACGTTTTGAGTGAAATTTCGTAGAATAGTGGAGAAAATCAATTACAGAATGCTCTCTATTACCCGTGCGAGGATTATCCAGTTTGCGGATTATCCTTGCTCGTTCCGGACTCACAAAAAAATTTTAAGAGAAACATTTTCACGCTTATCATGCATGTAAAATCGATGTTGATGTTCCATCGAGCGATTCAATCTTTGAAACTAGTGAGCCGTGACGGCGGAGGATAAAGAATAGATTTTTTCTTTTTTCTTCCACGTTCAATCTCTACAGGTTCAACCCCTAATTTTCCGAGAAATGAATCATCCACTTCCTGCTAGCTCATTCTCGTACGATCACGCTTCTACCTGACACGTCATTCTTTAACTTCTTCGTCTTCTTTCACTTTCGCACGTGTTCCTTTAGTTTTGCGTCTTGTTTATCGTCAGTTAGTAGCGTGAAATTTTTTACTGGTAAAAATGAGTGGTGTGAAACGAAAACGAAACGTTTTAAATTTTAAACAAAAACTAGAAATCCTTCAAAAACTTGATAATGGAGAATCAGCTGGTACTTATGCCGAAGATGTACTAAATGAGGGAAATACAATTTCACGTTCTGCTGCTCTACAATCTGTGGAAACGTTGTTAGATTATATGGGATGAATAGGATTTGATTGCGGTGACAATACTACAGTTCGTAAAATATGTGTCGATATACGACAAGAGATGAACAAACAGCAGAAGCAAAGACGCATGACAGATTTTTTTAAGCAGTAAATGTTAAAAGGAAAATTCCTAGTTTGATGTTATACAGCATGCAAATGCAAGTAATTTTTATATTTTTGTACTGATGTTGATTTTTTCTTTAATAAAAAGGAGTTTTCGGATTATCCGTGTTTTTCTATTGTCCGTGCGATCCCTCCCGGTGATTAACCCGGATAATCGGGAGTGCACTGTATGTGATTCGTACCACTCCCTTCAACCAAATGCGTCGAAATTTTGTTACTCATCTACAGTTTTGCCCTTACCTTACGTTCTTATTTAACCTAACAATTAGATGTCACCACCCATTTAATATATATATTTATTCCATCTATTTCAGATGATTAAGGATACTTGAGACATGTAAGCGTCACCAGTTCATTTTTGTATTTAAAAATTAATTATTACGTTGACTTAACCCTCTCATACCGAACGAGGCGGTTCAAAAATTTCCCTTTAACAGCAACGAAGGCCGGTCTGAGGCGGCTGGCTTCTATTGAGGGGTGCTGAACTTTCAGATCGCTTAGGAGATAAGCGCGATTGGGGGTCCACTTATCTCTGCCAACCACAGTCCATTTCCGTGCGCCTTAAGGGAAGGTTATAGGAGGTGTAGGGAAGGGGAAAATGACCACACCGGTTGGGAGAGTCTAATTCATGTTGTTTCTTCCCACGAAGTATTGGTTTTAAAGGATCTCAAACAAAAAAGTCGCTCGGGATTGAAGAGTTAATGACGGATTTAAATAGCGTACGGGCACAAACGAACCGAACGTATGACATGCGAAACCGGCGAAGAAGGGTTTAAGTTATCGCGTTCACAAACTCTCCAGCATGCAGTCCAACAAACGGTTAACCATTTGACGGATTAGGTCCAACATTTGGATTTATCTTGTTCACAGACAGGTTTTATTTATCAGCCAATGATGACCCGTGTAAATTTGTCACTCGATATAAAGACCATTCTCAAGAGACAACATTATATATTGTTTTGATGAAGAACTTGTATTAATCCTCCTTAAAATGATGAGAGCTTTGCCCAGATACGTAAATAGAGTAGGAATTGAAGAAAATTTCTTTTTAGACACTACAGCTGCATTATAGTCAAGATTTGTATGAAAATCAAGTCCGCAAATCCTGATTACTTATCCTAAAGATATCGCATAAATCCAGAATAAATATTTGTCTTTCCAATAAATAATCTTTCAGCGTGAAAAGACCTAAAAGACGATACAAATATAATGGAAAGAGTGGTGGGAAGAATTAAATTATTGAAGAAGATTTCCTTTCCTAACAGAGTAACTAATAAAACTTGTGTAAGAATAAGAATCAATGATTTTGCACCTTTTCTCTAATCAAATATATAATATTTTATCACTACATTTTGGATGACTATCTTTAAATTAAATAGTTACGTCTGGTATTGTAAGGAAACTAATAGCTTTACTGTATAGCATGTTTCCTGAACACGACTTTTGGTTAAGTCTTAATATTTTACTTTTTGGTATATTTTTGCTTTTTTTTCTGAACAGTTCAAGTTTTGTAATTTATGAAGATTGCTCTATTCTGAAGGTCATTTATTTAAAAATAGGGTAATTCTTATAAATTAATTGCATTCCTGGTTTTAGGTTTTTTTCCAAGCCTAATACTTAATTAAGCCCAGCAACATTTCCAATCCTACGTTATAAAAGTTATTTATTCATAGTCTTCAAGCCTAATTACCCAATTATAGTAATCATAACTGTAATATTATGGAATAAATTTAATAAGAAATTCAAACGGGATCACAAAACCCTATTAAAAATGTTGCTGTATTTTGAAATGATTATGGAGTAGAAAGTCATCACCCAAGTTAAAACTATTATTCATTGTTAATGATGTAAGATGTACCGGGTGTGTACTGTCTGCGTCGCCTTTTTAAATACTAATTGTCTTGAAAATTGTCTCGCTCTCCTATGACCTATACTTAATTCAGAATAAATGTGTGTTAGTGACCTTAATTACCAATGATAAATTTCATCAAAAGCAGAGAAAATCAGAAACGTATCGTATTGGCACTTATTGGGCCTGGAAAGAGATACGCAGATCATGATGGCGTCATATATAGATTTAGTTTAGATATATTAACGTCCCGTTTTTGAAGCAACACGAGGGATATTTTTGGGACGGACCTCGTGAATTTCAACCGCGGTCAGATGACGAGGACGACAGCTGAGCTGGCGCGTCCCTCTCCAAACTTCCGAACCACAGCAGAGGGAAGACGTTTGATTCCCTACGGAAAATTTACCGTGCAACAGGTTTATTGGGCCTGAAAAAGATATGCAGATCATGATTTCATACATATATAGGAACCAACACCAGTGTTCTCTGATTGGCTTAGGCATTATGACGAATTTGGTGATAAGGGATTGAGCAGAAAGTTTTTTAAAAGGTGGATTCAACGGTAAACCAAAGCCCTTGAAAGGAGTAAAAGAGGGGGTGGTACAGTTTCACAGTGTCTACACATTGCAACTGTTAACCAATAATGTATTGCGTGTATTTACATGTATATTTTTAGTAGTGTTCCTTAAACAACGATAGTTCAACTATCGATAGTGCAGTCGATCTTTTCCCAAACTATCGACTGAACTGCCTATAGTTTCGATACTATCGATAGTTTTCTCCCGACAAATACTATCGATATCGACTGAAAACGCGCTTATCTAAAGTATTGCCAGGGAGGAAACTACGGTAGTATCGATTCTTTTGAAACTACTGATACTATCGATTGTTTCAGTCGATAGTTCTGAAAACCCGATACTATACTCAGATAGCAATTTTAGTTTGCAGCAAATTTGCAGCAGACTTACACTGCAAATCTGCAAGCTTACTGCAAATTTGACACGACAAGAGTGCAAGTGTGAAACAAGTTTGCAGCAAGTTAACGCAAGCTTCGAAGTCACCATGGGACGAATTTGCAGCAAGCTTGCCGCGTCAAACTCATTGCAAATTATAGCGAAAACAGAGTATGAACACAACCCGGGATAGAACTCGCGACCTACCGCTTGGTAGCCTGACGTCTATACCTCTCCGCCAGCTCGACTACGAGAGGAGAAGATATATTTCGCTAATACATCGTTCGATTCGATTCGTATACGATTTATTTTAAACTATTTTCTTGATTTCATTAACTTTTTCAGTTGAGAATATGATTTGAAGTCAAAGAGAGAGAGCGATTTTCGCTGATAACTACGTTTTGCTAGTAGAATAAATTATGCAATTAGAGTTCAAAAGTAATTACTTTAAAATGGGACAAAATGTATAAGTTTATTTTTGAACAAACATTAACTGCTTTTTTTTCGGTTTAATTTTGTTTTTAAATGTTAAAATTTCAACATTTAGAAAAACGCGATATAGTTTTCTTTAAAGTAAAAACTTTTAGTAAAAAGATGGAAAATGTTTCAAATTTTTTTTATATAAAAAAGTTAGTTTTTTCACAAATTATCGTTGATTTATTGAATTAATAAAAAGAAGGACGGTCTAGGAGATGCTATTAAAAATCGGATGTTTTTTTTTAAAACAGAGACAAAGATAATTATCTCTTTGTGCTATCTTTGCATCAAGCTTGTTTTGAAAATTTCTATTGCAAAGGATGTGGCGCTATGTGTCACGGTGAACTTGCAGCAGGCTAGCAATACAAGGAAGGTGGCGCTAGTTGTCACGGTGAATTTGCTACAAGTTCGCTTCAGGTTTGACGCGTCAAATTTGCTATGATAAGGTAATATGAAGTCAAAATCAAACTTGCATGCCATCTGGGTAGGCTTGGCTTCGATAGTATCGATAGTCTATCGATGTTTAAGGAACACTAATTTTTAGTGTGTTTATGTCTACGTTTCGATTTCAATGTTACGCATTTGAATTTAGTTTTAGAAGTTTTTTAGACTTTATTTCCATAAAGGTTCACTTATACCTTTCCAACCAACAAGGAACCGTCCTAGCTGCAAGTTCGAGGGTATATTGTGGTGGTAAGTGCCTATACACAAGTTCCCTATGTTTTGGTGGTTCGGAAGTGGAATTTCATTTCCTCTTCCTATCTTTTTGTAATTCGGGAATGAATTCCCTCTGCCCACCCACCTTGACAGAGGAGACGAACCTCATCAATGAGATAAGATAACTCATCCATTGTCTGGCGCTTCCTCTTCTCTTACCTCAGGGATGAGGGAATTCCCTGTTCGTGACATGTGAGGGCTCCATTCGAATGCTGGGGGAGGGGGAAGAGCCGAAAGGGGGGTGTACCCACTATTGTCACTCCGGGATGGCAATCAGGGTGCTCCTGATGAGGAAGTGGCGTATCAAGACGCTGTTTGGAAATCTAATTAAAACGGAGATCCGCTATTTCCAAGACGGATGGACAGATCCCAATAAACTCGGAACGGTGACGTCATCTCCGAAGGAAGGGGTCACAGGAATTCGTGTGCCAGATTACTATGACGCGATTAGTGATGTTATTTCATGCACAAGTCAGATTAAAACATAATATTCGAGATATTCCTCTTCAGATTCATTATCCAGCTTTGTCGAGAGGCGCTTCATCTTTTTCCAAAGGTTTAAATTATTGGATTTAATAGTTTTCAGGGTTTTATTGTTCGAGCAAGGTTTTCTAAAGATTTTTTTAACACTTGCTAAAGTCGTGAGAACAATACTTTCCACAAAAATTCATAAATTGTTAAATGTCCATTGTTAGTTGTTTTACCATTTCTGATTAGAACCACTATCTTTTAATAACTTCAAAATTACAAAAAATATATGATTTCAAATGCTCGATTTTTTGAAAATTGATTTAAGAATTCGTTTTGAATTTGACTTCTTGAATAAAATATGGGAAAAATACTTAACAAAATTCCTATTTTTTTTAAGTATGGTGTTAAGGCTAAAAAACAGGTGAACACGAATTAGTTAAAAAGAATGGGGAATTTTCTTCAACATTGCAGAATAAAATATGGTATTCTCAACGTACAAACAAAGCAACAGAGATGCAGCCTCAATATTGAAAAGCAAATTCATTTTATTTTTCATAAGCACTCAGACTGCCATCTATATGTTGTAAATTGGTTTCATGACAATTTCTGTATGCATCCTATTAGAAACAACAACGTTAGAGCAATCTTATTTTCAAGATTTTAGAAGACAAAATTTAAAAGTTTCTTAAAGGCAGCACTGGACATTTAAGGGTTAATAAGCACATTGAATACAAAATGTGATTTGAACAGTCAAACTAATTTTCAATTAATAATTTTTTTTATTATTATTCAGATGGTAATTTTTCAAAACCTAATGCTGAAAAGAAGATTGGTTTTAATTCTCGCAAAACTATTCGAAATAGTAATCACCTAAAGGTTTTAATATCTTGTCTCAAACCATTATCGGTTTATTATTTTTTTATTAATCAAATAAATTAACAAATATAATTTTAAGTAATAAATTAAGTGAATTTATTTTCTTAAATCATTCTAAATCCCAATTTTTTTAATACACAATTACGGGTCCCATCAGATCACTTCCAAAACTAAATTAAAGTTTTTTCCATCCTTGAGATTAATGTAAAAAACGTGACTGCAAAGAAGACTTCAGAGTATGGATCTATATTCGTTGAAATCTAAATAAAGATAAAAACTTGTGTACATTGGAAGCAAAATACGTTCTAATCCATGTTCACTACTTTTAAGCTCTAACCTTAGTTAAATTTGAAAAGTTTCATCCCAAACACAGCGTAGAAACTAAAAACTCCAATGGCTGCATGCTTGATATTTAATTAAAGCACAAACTAAAGTATGCGAAGCAGCACGCATAGTGGAATTCCTATCTAGGAAACTCTTCTCTTTTCCCTAAAATGGAAAAAAGATCCCTATCCAGTAGTTAAAAATCCCATAAGCCCCCCTGGAAGTGGCCCTTCCAGCTCCGGCACATAATAAGAGAAAATCCGTCGCTACACGAACATCCCCTTCTCTGCATAAAAGACGGAAAAAAAAACTTGAAGCAACCTCCGACTTTTCGCTTAAAGCCTTCCCTTTCTTCAACAGACGTAAAGGAATATACATTCTTATAAGGAAAGGGAAGGAAAAAAGATCAGGATATAGAATACGGGAGTTCCATTTTGTCCGACTTCTTAACAAGCTCTTCAACAATCCTTCTCTCCCATCCTCCATCCTCTCTTTCCTCTTTTTCTTCTTTTTCTTTTTCTCCTTCTTCCGCGGTCTTTCTGGTAGAGCGAGTCCGAAAGAAAAGTCGATTATCATCCTAGAAAGGCAAAAATAATAACGGTAGACGGACTCGCTCCGAGAGCGAACGAGTCCAGGTGAATCGTCTGCAAGAGCCGTTCAATTAAATACTTAATTAATTGTTCCGCCTCATTAGCGAGGGAATGGGAAAGTTTCCCTCGCAGCCCCCCAGGGAGTGCCGTTCGGGAAGAGGTTTTAAACATTTACACGCTCCATCGCACGGCCTTCTCGAATTGCAGATCTCATTAATGTCGTCGGCTGACAGAATTGGAAGGAAGAATTGGAATCGGCCGCTTACCCCAGGGTGTAAAGACTGA